>JBBPDB010027004.1:0-12044 GCA_037974465.1 Brachypetersius altus | reverse complement strand
AAATTCATCATAGCTTGCGTAGTATAGACCCAGCTCCCTCTGTCCGGGGGGGGGGGGGGTTTGGGGGGGGTTGTTAACGGGTGTAAACGCGTGTTAACGGCCCAGCACTAATAACATTATATATATATATACATAAATAAATAAATGATATACCGAAGCATTAGCCAAAACACATTGTTTAATTTTAAAGGTCTAAAAAGAGGTTCCAAGAATACTAATGATTAAAGTAGATCTGATTCTTTCACATACAACTACACTTGTATCATAAAAGGACCCTGTAGGAACATTTGCCTGAAATGCCTGAAGTTTCCTTCTTCAGTAGTAGCTACTATGATCTATGTGACTGAATCGTGGTTCCACACAAAGACCCTTAGTTTAACGATTCAAATTCAGACATCTACCAGCCAAAGTACAACTTCAGACCACGGTAAATGCTCAGAGAGCTCAGTCTGAATGCGCAACCCCTGCTGAGCCTGGTTTCTGCCTACGTCACAGGAAGATGTGGTCGGCCACGGGAGCGTAACGGAGCAAAGGAAACAGAAAAAAGCGACATCCTCCACAGTCATGCACATTTCTGTCGAGGACATGCAGGTAGACGTGACCTCACCGCCTATCTTCCTAATGGAATACCTTCCTCAGTGTCTGATGTGACGAACGTGACGCTCCTCCAGCGGAAACTTCAGCCATATCTAATGCTCATGGCTGACACGTTGAAGAACACGGAGAAAAAAACTTTCCTCCATCTGCTCCAGACAACATGACGACCACTGGAAACCCTATATTAGCTATTTTCATTTTTTCTTTTTCTTTTTCTTGTTCTATTTTTTCCGTGACTAATGAAAGGAAAGGACATTATTGAACATGATAACAGATGGCAAAAAAGGGAAAGCACAGGGCTGGAAGAAACAACATCACAACATATACATGGAACACTTTGGTGTTGTGATGGATTGATGGATGGATGGATGGATGGAATTACTAATTGAGGGTGATTTCGTGTCATTTCTGTTATTTGACTTTTTTGCTGTTTTGGGTTTGAAGGGTGAAGTCAGGATGATACCGGTTAGAGAACCTTTTAAATTTAGGTAGAACCTTCACATACAGGAAATGTCCTTTAGCGGTTTGAGGGTTCTTTCCAGGACCTTTCACATTTTTAGAAGTTCTCGATACCTTTTAAAGCTTCATACACACATATAATTCACAATGGTTCTCTGACGAATTGTTCTATGGCATCACCCATTCTGGCAACCTTACTTTAAAGAGAGTAAGGTATAGGTGATGTACCATTTAGCCAGTAGGTTAAAACTTTGTAGAAAATCTAATTTAGCTGATTCTTCCCCTTCAGTTTGCCACAGTTAATTGAAATGCGTGAAGTTTCCTTCTTCAGTTTTATGCTGCGTCTGTGAAGCTAATATAACATCAGGTCAAAAAAAGTTAGTAAAAACACCCACTTGTCTGTTTTTAATAACGTTTAATGTTTCTGCCCTCCAGGGGTAAAAAAAAAAAAGTTCATGAACAAGACTGTTGATAATGCGTTTTGAATTGAATTATGTTTTAAAATGTTTTAAAATTATATAACAAAGACGGTTGCTAAGACAGTCGTTAGAAGGTTGCAAGGTGGTCGCTAAGTGATTATTATGGTATTCCAGGTGATCGCTAGGTTGTTGTTAAATGGTTGGTGTAACATCCCAGTTGGTTGTTACCAGGGGATCGTAATGGTATCTCTGGTAGGGTGTGTGTGTGTGTGTGTGTGTGTGTGTGTGTGTGTGTGTGTGTGTGTGTGTGTGTGTGTGTGTGTGTTAGCGTGTTTAAGTTTAAGTAAGAGTTGGTGAACTAATGTGTGTTTCTGTGTGTAATTTGTGTGGTTGAGCCTGTTGCAAACATTTGTTCAAAGCTGGTAAAGTGAAAGACGTGTTGCTTGAAGAACAGTGTGTTATTGTGATCTCTCTCACACTTGCCACGGTATTTACGTTCTAGCACTGTGGGGGAAAGTGTTTTGGGATAATGTTTGGGGGCATATTTAGGGTTCACATTGTACAAATAGGCATTTACTGGCATTTCTTTGACCAAAACACAACAACACGGTTTTTCTCTATACGCGGGTGCTCTTAGAATGTAACCCCCGCGAAAAGCAAGGGATTACTGTACATACAGCATGTAATTTCTATGTCAAACTATAGTCTACCCTTTGGCTGTTATATATTATACAATTATTATTATATTGTTATATCGGATTCGTTTTCAATTCATAAAAAACAAACAAAAGCTTAAGAAGGGCCTCACATTAATAGAGGTCCCTTTCACCTTCACTCGCCTCTGAGAATTCCTGGACATTTGTGTCCGCAGCGCCGAAGGAGAAGTCGTGTTACAGTCTGCCCACAGTGAAGAAACTCCTGGAGCAGAAGAGAAAGAGAGAGACTTCCTCAGCACCTCCGGCCTGTGCTGCTGCAAACAGTACTGCTGGTGCCGTTGCACCCGTCCCAGTGAGTACACACAGGCCTTGGCATGGTCAAGGCTTAGACCACATATCGCATCTTAATCATTATTGTGATATTTGGCTTTGTGATTCTGATGTGGTGGGTGGCCACAGTTAGTAAATGCTCACTGGCCAGTCATGAGCTGTCCTATCCAATTAAAATGAATCACTTTGGTTAGAATTATCCAAACCAGTGACACAATTATGTTTTAAAACATGCAGTCATATGCAAAGATCGAAAAACTTTACCTTAGACCTCAGATAACTTCAAAAATGCATCGTTTGACCAGGGGCGCCCAAACTTTTGCATATGACTGTATTGCAAAGTGTATCATAACCAGAGTATTCTTTATTATTGGTTTCATTTTGTCCCCAATTTAATTTAGTTTGTTCAGGGCGTGAACTGTTTAATGGCGTGAACTGTAAAGCAATGCCCCCTGCCTATTAAAAACATGCTCCGGAGTCCATGAGTCAATAGTATTTACTATGGGTTAAAGGTTACTGTGTATTTATGCCTGCGCAGACTTTACAAGAAACCTTGTATTTGTTTTATCTGAATGAGCTCATCTAATTAATGACACATTTCCCTGATGACAAATTTGACCCAATATTTTTCCCCAATAGGTGTCAACATCAGCTCCCTCTGCCAGTAAGTGACCTTTTCATTTTGATATTGCTACATAATAAAATATATTTGAAAACAGTTCAAAAGGTTTTTTTTATGTATTTCTGCTATTAAAAATGGTCAAAAGTATATTACAGTATTTCACCCTGATCTCAAACTGCCACATCTCTAATGTCAATCATTGTTGAATGAAAAATAACATAAAACCCACTGTTTCAGAGTTCACTAAAATGTTAGAAATAAATGACTGCACAGTTTGGGTGACCAAAGTATAATTACAGGTCAAGTTTAATGTGAAGTTACAGTTTATTTGGTGAATTTAACATAGTAGGAAAAACAGAACTAACATTATGGTACATTTTACATTTTATGTTTAGTATTTTCATGCAGAATAATGTCATATTTACATGTTCCTTATTTTCACAATCTACAATCGGGGCACGACCCAATATTCAGACCAGGGATTAATGCTGACTAAACTTTATTTACAACGGGAAGAAACACAGAAACTAAAACCAGGCACGAGGGCCGTCAGAACAGGAACTAGATCCAGGATACAGGCTAAGGACAAACACAGGGTGCTAAAGTGAGGCGATGGACAGATCGTGAGGTTTAACACTAACAGGACTTAAATACAAACAGAAATCAATACAAACACAAAACAGGTGACAACCAAAGACCATGTGACACAAGAACAGAACAGGGAATCAAAATAAAAGTCCCAAAAACCATGAACAGAAACAGAACCAAAAACTGACCAGACCATTACACTACAGAATGTAAGTGTTAGCCATCAAGAATTTTTTATTCTTTTGCATACAATAATATGCATATAAAGTAGATTTACTGAAGGACAAGAAGGCCTGGCTCACGATTGACATTCCAGTTAGATTGAGGTCAGGGCTCTGTGCAGGCCATGGGAGTTCTTTCACATTAATCTTATCAAATCACTTTGTGTACCGTAATGCCTGAAAGGGCATCCCCATGTTCTACAGTGTTCTCTTGACATGTATCCATCAGACTTTCCATCAGACTTTTGGAACTGTTTTACTTTTGGAATAAAATCTGCCAATTCTGAGGCATATTTGTGTTTCAAATATGACAATAAAACAGGCTGATTGGCTACCATTCGAAATATATTTACTCTTTTTAGTTATGCGTTCAAACACATTGCCCAGCTCTTGTCTTGGTTTCCATCTTTGCACCCGAAGTAAAAGTGATATGTTTTTTTTTTTTTAACTCAGCAGTTTTACTGCGTTACTGCGATTTGAAGATAACTTCCCCGCAAATATAACAAAACTGATCTGCATTGTTCACGCATAAACGAGGCATCTGTACTCACGCCGTGTTCCTTCAAAACAAAACAGACACATATTAAATGTGCAACACAACAGGATTAAATACATTTAATACTTGTGACACTTCTATGAGTCTTTTTTTATGTTTTTTTAAGTTTCTGAACAGCAGATGTTCACTCTGAGACATATATAAGGAGACGTACTGATCCAGTGCTGTATCTTACAAATTGTAGCCAATCATCGTTATTCATTTTCGTTGTTAGCATCCTAAAGTCCAGTGCCATTCTTACAAAGAGGGCTTCAAACTGTGTAGCAAGTGATGCAACAGAGGATCCCCACTACGGTCTTCACTGAGACTGAAGGGTCTACAGCAGGGGTTCCCAACTTTAACTTGTACATTAACTTAAACAGGGGAAACCTGTTGATATTTACATGCACATCATGTCAACACTTGTTATTAATTACAATAATAACACACATCAATAACAATAAACAAGCTGTTCCCTAAATTTTTAAATGTGTACAAATATAATTTTGGTAACCTCAGTGCAGGCAAATGGTGTGCACCCCCTGCGATCTCTAGCACCCCAACCCCAAGGGGCCTGGACCCCGGCTTGGGAACCACTGGTCTACAGCATTGTGGCTGACCTTCACTGTTCCTAAACACATAATTCTACTTTTTATTTACAGGTCATACTAATCATTTATAGTTGCACTGGACTGGTGTCTTAAAATTATTTAAAATCATAAAATAATTTTACACATCAAACACTTACTGACAGAATTCAGCGACTACCCACAGTCTACTATTGTAAAAGTTGTCCATATGATGCAAATGCGTCAGATAGCGATTTGTCAGATAAAGCCAAAGTATTTCCTTGAAGCTGAAAGTCTCTTTCTCTACAGGCACCAGCAGTAGCTACTTAGACATGGCCACGACGAGATTTGCACGGTGGGATCCTTCTACCAGCATGCAGCCGCGTGGCCCGCTCTCCGCTGTGGGGCTCAGTTACAACTCAACCGCTCTCAGCTTTCCACCTGCTCAAGTCTACACTCACAGCCTGGCCCCCACTGAGCCACAGGCTTCCAGCTACAGCTCACATCCGCCTCAGGACTGTCTGGACGGAGCACTCTCTCAGCACTTCGTAAGAGCCTAGCAAATCACCTTTTTAATAATAATATGAAATGAAATGCTACGCTGTTTTTGACCACAATAAAGATCTTGTGGCAATTTATAATAATAATAATAAGTTTATTTTATATAGCGCCTTTCCCAAGCTCAAGGACGCTGTACAGTTACAGTCAGAGAAGCAAAACATACATAGAAGGACAGAAAACGTTCACAAAATAACAAAGTACAGCAGTTTCAAAGGAGCAAATACAAAGATGATTTAAGAAGACTCCAGTAAAAAATGGTAACATTGGTTAAATAAGTATGTTTTGAGTTTAGGTTTAAACTCTTTCAGTGTAGTTACTGAACGAAGACACAGTGACAGCGAGTTCCAGAGTTTAGGAGCCATAACAGAGAAAGATCTCCCTCCCATAGACACGAGACGAGATCTAGGAACAGAAAGAAGTTGCTCTCCCGAAGATCGGAGTAGACGAGTAGGAAGGTATGGGGTAAGCGGGTCAGAGAGATAAGAAGGTGCAAGTGACTTAAAAGTGAGCAGAAGGATTTTATAATTGATACGAGAGGAGACAGGAAGCCAGTGCAGATCTGAAAGAATGGGAGTAATGTGATCAGATCGTTTGGTAAACGTTAACATACTCGCAGCAGAATTTTGAATGCGCTGTAAACGGGAGATAGTACGTACTGGTAAGCCAGAGAAAAGAGCATTACAGTAGTCAAGACGCAACGTGATAAAAGCATGATTTAAAGAGTAAAAGTAAGGAAAAAAGCCTTGCTATAATTATTATTTATATTTCATTGTAGAATAAATATTTCTGAATTCAGTGTATTTTTCAAATTATTCCGAATCATACAACAAACGATTCAATAACACGGTATCCCTAACTAAATCGAGACTTTGTGTGATTAAAGACAAAAGACATTATGACTATTTACACGTCAAACCCATGTCCTACATTCTTCTTGATTTTTATTTTTACCCCATAAGGAGCACATGTTTATTTTTCAAAACCACTCACAGTTTATTTTTATCTGATTACCTCTCTAGCTGTTTTTGTTACTGCACCTTTGATATATGTAAAACATTTTGCCAATATGTGAAATAGGGAGTGAATGGCCCATTTTGAAACTTTGGCTACATTTACATATTAAATCCTTTATTTAATTTTTTTTACTTTTTTTTTTTTCATAATATGGACCTTAAATGCTTAGATGGGTAATAAACAAAAGTGAAAACGGTCGCATTAGCTATATGTGTCACGGTGGTGGGGGCTAATCCCCCACGACCATGAACTGCCTCTTGGAATGGAGCAGACTGGAGAACGAGAATTCATTCTGTGGTTTTTATTCAGAAGCACTCAAGAAAATAAACAAGGCTCAGTGGCCGTTACTATAACTTGCATGAGAAACCAAGCTGTGGCTACAAACAGACAAGTGAGGATAATGACCGACAACTGCATGACACCCCAGCAGAACTTAAATACAGACCCTCAGTGGCCTACAACAAGACACAGGTGATAAACGTGATACACAAACAGAAAACAGCTGAAAACAGAAAAGCACATGACAATAATGAAACCATATGACACCAGGACCAACCCAGAACAGAACTCATCAAAATAAAAGACCCAGAACCTGAACAGAACACACAGAAAAGACACTGACCCAG
This sequence comes from Brachypetersius altus, assembly GCA_037974465.1. Taxonomy (NCBI): domain Eukaryota; kingdom Metazoa; phylum Chordata; class Actinopteri; order Characiformes; family Alestidae; genus Brachypetersius; species Brachypetersius altus. The sequence continues at coordinate 4,847 of JBBPDB010027004.1, read as the reverse complement.
AAAACCCCAAACAAAAAGGCAGTGGCTAACTCCCGCCACTGACCAAGCCGTAACAATATGGAAGAATGGCAGTTTTATTCTAGGGATGTGACAGTATGGAAATTGGCCAAATTTAACATTAGTGTTGGTGTGATATCATTAAAATATACAAAAGTAAACCACAGTATCAGTATATCAATAAACTAGTTTATTATCCTCCTCTGCCTTGATTTTCTATAAACTACCAAGTTACCAGGTTGTCCTGGTATACCAGGGTTAAATTACTGGTACTAATTACTAATTAAAAACGTAACCATTTTAGTTTATTCTTTATTTTTCCTTCCTCCATGAAGCCTGGTCTGGAGTGTCCTGTGACGGCAGGCTTGGCTGATGTCAGTGCTGTGACTGGTCAGAGCCCCTGTTACTCTTGGTCCTCGGGAGCCAGGGCCCAGGCCCCACTCCACTTCGGGTCCCAGATGGACATAGTCAAGTTGGAGGAAGCTCGAGGGTTCCTGCAGAGCATGGATTACAGCAGAACCACCTGGCAGGACGATGACGGGGACACGTGAGTCCTCTTTTTCTGGTTCAGTTCAGTTCTTTTGCACAGTCGTGGTGTTCCCTATGTTGTTGTAACCTCATCTATTCTAACAATGAAACCTTTCACTCATATAGGCCAGATGTTTTGGCCCACACTTCCATTTTATTACTAGAAAGTACTACAAATGCTTAAAACAAATGTCACTGACTGGCTTTGAAGTGTAATAACATACCCTGTATGTATAATTACTTTAAGTACAATTAATTAAGTACAATTAATGAATGAGAAAGCTTATGAGTGTCAGAGTAACCTCCCACCGCAGCACAAATTTGCAGCTTTCTCATTTTGCTTTTCTTTGGACTAGATATACTTTTGACACAATTTTGAAGAACACATGGGATTATTATCTTGTTAAAGAATTAAGTTTTGTCCAGTAATACATAAACCATAAGAAATTGTTTGTATTATACATTTATAAATAACTGATTTGTGAAATTAACATGTTGAATGTATAAAGCATACATTACTCTTCTTTCAGTATTTCTATATGTTTATGATTTATGTGATGTTTATGATTATGTAATGTAGGCTGTTTAACACAACTCTGGTACAGTGTCACGTTTTCCCTTTCTCTCCCAATGAGGACAGGCAAGGCTTTCCATCTTTAAGTGTATTTATTGAAACCAAAAGGAAAACAAAAACCTGGCACGAGGGCCGATATATTTCCAATAATAAACACAACATAAAACATGAAACATACCTTGCAAAGAAAGTAGTATAACGGTTGAACCACAATAGTGGACAAACACAAAACCCCTTAAATACCCAACCAAATCCTCTAAACACCTGTGACACCAACCCCCAGACATCAACACATGATAAAACTAATTTACAACATGCACACAGGTGAAACTGACTAAACACAAAACAATCAACTTAAACAAGGATGACCTCTAGCGGTCGCCCACTGCCAATAGTCCCCAGACATGACAGTACCCCCCGCTCTAAAGGCGACACTCCTGGGGCGCCCAAAAGGCCCACCAGGCCTACCAACAAAAAAAAACAAACAAAAAAAACCCCACCAAGCCCCAACAAAGGGAGTAGGGGAAGGCGGAGGCAAAGGAAACTGTCCCGTGGTCCTCACCCTGTCGCCTCCCACCAGGTCTGACTCCTGGCTGGCACTCTACCTGCCTATGGTATCGCCATTCTCCTTTAGTCCATGGCCCTCTCTCAGGAACCCTTCACAGTTTCTGTGTGCAAGGCCTCCACCTGGAAGCCATCAGCTGGGAGCCCATCACAGTCTCTGTGGGCAAGGCCTCCTTCTAGAAACCCCTCTGCTGGGAGCCCAACACAGTCTCTGTGTGTAAGGTCTTCCCTCCTGGAAGTCCCTCAGCTGGGAGCCCATCACAGTCTCTGGAGCTCAGGCCTTTTAGATAGAGCCCCTTCGTGCCCTCTGGTGTGGGGCTCTCTCCGTGGGCCCCCTCTTGGCTCTCCGTGAGCCCTGTGTGGGTGCTGCTGCAGCCTCCCGTGGGTCCTTCTTCCATCCAAGCCCCACTGTCGCCCTTGCAGACATTTACATTTACATTTACAGCATTTACCAGACGCTTTTATCCAAAGCGACTTCCATTTCCTAATTACAGGGGGCAGTCTCTCCCTGGAGCAACTTGGGGTTAAGGGTCTTGCTCAGGGACCCAGTGGTGGTGTGCTGAAGGTAGGATTCGAACACATGACCTTTTGGTCTAGAGGCAAGTGTCCTACCGAAGTGTCCTACCGAAATATTTGTTTAACTTGACCGAAACAGTGATGATGCAATCAACAACCGTAGACTGCAGGCACCAGACTGGATTACAGTCAACTTGTGTCTAGTGTGGGCGCATTTCCATATATCTAAAGGGGGTTCTCCACTCACTGGTACCAGCTTGGTTCGGTCCAGTTCAGTTGTACTCTCTTCAGCACACACACGAAAAGGCAATGAAGTTTTCCAGTGATTATGGTTAAGATATGGGCTGCCAGTCTCTGTTTTAATACACTCTTTTGAACCACAATAGTGGACAAACACAAAACCCCTTAAATACCCAACCAAATCCTCTAAACACCTGTGACACCGACCCCCAGATAAAACTAATTTACAACATGCACACAGGTGAAACTGACTAAACACAAAACAACCAACTTAAACAAGGGTGACCTCAAGCGGTGACCCACACACTAGTCCCCAGAGATGACGTGTCACCAGTGACATAATGACAGCTGTGATAGCGTATTTATAAATACTCTTAATGACTCTTTATCCCATGGCATTTGGTATATCAGTCATCATCCGGAAGACTCCAGTAGCCGTGTACAGTCCTAGCATGATGGCAGAGCATTGCTTTCCTTAGAAGAGTATTTATTATTATGTTTTCATGCCTCTGTTAGGATTCTGCACATCTACACTGCCAAAGGCCAGAGGGAATATGCTTTTGCCGCGGCAGAAAAGCTGCAAGAGCTCGGCAGGTTGGACTCCAAGGAGCACAAGGGCAAGGTAAACTACAAGGACTAAAATATACTGCTCAAAAAAATAAAGGGAAGACTTAAACAACACAATGTAACTTCAAGTCAATCACACACCTGTGAAATCAAACTGTCCACTTAGGAGGCAAGACTGATTGTCACTGAGAGAGTCCTAAGAGCTCCTGCTCTGTGTATTCTTAGGCTTTGCTTTTGTGTGGTGCCAATTTTTGACCCTACAATGTGATAGTACATAAAGGTGTTTAAATGAAATCATACTAGAATTCTAAATAGTCACAAAATCAATTGTCTGTGCATTGAGAGTACTGAAAAACTGTATCATGAAATATACAGAGACTAGACCTGAGGTCCGCCCATTATGCCAACCCTGTCTTATTTATTAGGGGTTTTTTTTACCAATAATTTGAGCTGAGCAGCTCCATATAGTTTTTGTCGATTCTTTTCTGTTGCTTCATGTGCTCAATGTATTCACTCCTCCCGCCTCTGTCTCCCAGTCTGCTTTGCTGGTGGCAGTGACCGCCAATCAGCCAGACATAGTCCAGGACCTGCTCACTCTGGGAGCAGATATCAGCATCTGTGACAACAAAGGTCAGACTGCACTGCACCTGGCAGCCACATACGGCTTCCCTCAAGTCATGCAGGTTCGTGAAGGTCTATGCCAAGGACGTTTTTGAGTCATTTCATTTGTATCAAATAAATAAGTATGTAAATAAACATATCCCTCCATACAACAGGTACTACTGTCTATGGATCATGGACTGGACATGGAGGCACGCAATTTTGAAGGTGAAACATTGCACAACGTCTCATGTCACCTCTTAATAAGCTAATTATAAGCAAATTAAAAGTAGCAATTATCATATTTCGTTTTTTTTAGTCATTTTTCAAAAGCCTTATAATCTTATAAGTTCATTCGGTGACCATTTTCCAGCCTCTCTTTATCCTGTAGAATTAAACAGGCTGTTTTTGTTGCCGTGACTTTAAGATCGATACACATGTGAACGATCAAATGGGCTACACTTTATTTAAGGCACTATACCATGGTAATGGAAAAATGAATTTAAATGACAACACGCTTAACTGTTCTCTCCCTCTCTCTCTCTTTCACGCTCAGGACTCACCCCACTGCACTGTGCAGTGATTTCCCATAGTGCCACTATGAAGGCCCTTGCTGCCTCCACTTGGCTACAGGATGGCAGTCTACAGTCTCAGGCTGATAATAAGCTATTCTGTCTACAACTGCTGCTCGAGACAGGGGCTTCCCCTCTCATCCAGGTGATTATTACAACTAATATATTTTACATTAAGTAGTGTGCTCTATGGACAGCTTGAGTATTGGGGAGGTGTGGCCTAGTGGGTAGGATACTTGCCTCTGGATCAAGGGTTCATGGGTTCAAATCCTACCTTTACAACCACTGGGATCCTGAGCAAGACCCTTAACTCCAAGAGACTGCCCCCTGTAGTTAGAGAATGGAAGTCGCTTTGGATAAATGCAGTGAAAGTGAAAGTGACCATTCTGTCATAGGTGAACACCACAGCACACAGTGAACAGCACTGTAACTTACAGAACAATTACATATTATTATTAGTCAAAAAGTATATATATGTATATATATATATATATATTAGGGCTGTAAAGCAATTAATTAAAATTCATTAGTTAATCACAAATCTGGAAAAAATTAATCGCGATTAATTGCAATTCTATGTCAACCCAATATATAATATATAATGAACACACCAAGTCATCAATTTTACAAAGAAGGCTTTGTTTATTTTTTCCCAACTCTGTCACACTTTTAAAAGCTGTGAGATCTTT
>JBBPDB010026994.1:0-12045 GCA_037974465.1 Brachypetersius altus | reverse complement strand
GAGATTAGTGTTCTCTGAGTTATTCAGGTTCTGTAAACGCTGCAGCATTTCTCTGATTCTGATGTTTTCCTTTAAAATGACGCTTTAAAGAACAATATTTTTATTTGGAAATGAGGAGAAATTTTGTCAGCAGTTTTTAAAACTAAGGTAAAACCGTTCAGTTCAATACTTGCAGCTAGAAAACAGCAACTTTAAGAAAAAAAAATCTGAGCTTTATGACTGGTAGTGCGTTTGTGTGTGTATACATAATGCTATAATGCCTTTTATCATAAAAACATGTCATATGAACTTGCACTCTGGCTTCTGGGTGGGGGGGCCTCAGTGAATTTTAAATAAAATGCAAACATTCAACATTTTTCCAGCAGAAACAGCTTTTGTGGTCTTTTAAAGAAAACTGCAGCACTTCCAGGAGCCTAGATGTAACATCAAAAGTAACATCCACCTTCAGCCTCAACTTCAGACCTGCTTACAGCTCTATAACGCCTCTAGCGGTACTGTTTGGAATTACAGATACAATATCAGTTTTAAATCAACATGCCTTATATCGTTACACCTAAAAAAGGTATATGTAGTTATATAGTTAATACTGTTTAAAACAATGCAGTGTATAAATTATTGCTCACTATTTATAGAATAAAAATCACACATCATGCTCCCGTAGTCCTACAGGGTTTTTCTTACACGGGTGTGTTCATGTTTTCTTACATGGGTGTGTTCATGTGTTCACATTGTCAGTTTGGTTTATTAGAACATTTGATGTTATAAAAATATAATCATTATTAAAATTAACATAAATATTAGAGATTTGACTGTGGAGTTTAGCATGGTCTAATTAGAGAATGCAGAAACAAAATAAAAAACGGTGTTTTGCTCTTAAACCCAGGTTTGTGGTGTCTAAAGTGTGCAATACACTACTTTTGAATTAATTATTTAATTTTGTGTATAACAATGGGATTAATCGTATCACAATTAACATTGTTAATCGTTGCCCAGCATAAATAAATATATATTTAAAACAGATTTGATTTAAATTTTAGCGTATCCTGGAGATTCACTGCAAAATATGAGGGGATGGTTTTGTCGTCCCTGCGGACAGAAGGGAATCGAGCAGATCTTACCTTCTGGCTGAAGAATAACACATAAGATAATGGAGATATCTGCACCAACAATTGATGCATGGAACTAATCTATAGGCAAACCATGTAGCAATGAGGAACTGTACTATTACAAGCAAGCATTATTAGCTTTAATAAGAATAATCTAAAGTCAGTGTTACCATACTTACTAAACCGAATCCAGTATACATGTTATTGTTACTGAGTGTGCAGGAAATACAGTTTGCTATGGATTGCCATTGGCCTGGCACATCAACATAATAAACAACATAATATACAGCCTTTTTCACAATAAAAACCTACAGCACTTCCCTTTGCAAAAATAACAGAAAGATCCTCCATTCAAGGGTTAAGTTATACATCACTGAATGAGATCTTTTTTTATAAACTTACTACAACAGCTGTTTGAAAATACGAGATGGATTAAAAAATACTCCGCTCTACATCAGAATATACACCTATTGTATGTGTCATTCCACAAAATCGGTACATTTTTCAAAAATTTTTAATTGAAAATCCATTTTTTCTATATTTCTGTACAGAAGACATCCCAAAGTGACACTAAATGTTATGGTGCCATCTCAAGCTATTTGTTTTATTTACTGTATGATATTTCATGTTATGTCATTATAGAAAAGTAACAGGACTGACAGTAACAGGGTTGATGATTTCAAGCTAATTTGTCTCTAGTTTGCTAATGTTCACAAGAGCAGACGTCATACAGTCTGAAATGATATTACTCATAGATATGGTAAATATCAAGATACAAAAAATATTATTTTAATTAATGTGTTAAAAACTGGTAACAAGTAAAAGGAATGACATGGCATGATGTTCCCACCCCCAACAATTTCATAAAACTACAAAATTCTACATTATAGAAGAGAGAAAGTTCACTGAAGAGTGATTCATCACTGCAGAGAACGCCTCCACTGCTCTAGAGTCCATAATGATACATATAGGGCTTTATATACATACTGTATACACATCTCTCCTGATTACTAAATCAAATCTACCTCAGGGTTATTTTTCTCTCCTTGTGCATGTGATGTTTTTCTTTTCTTATTGTAGGCCGAGCCAATGATTTACTCTACACAGGGCAAGCTACTGCTAAAGGAGAAATGGGGCACATGGTTTATTACTGTAAGCCCAAGATTTCTCCTATTTAGGTCAAGTCCAAAGGTAAATCAAAGCAAAACTGGCCAGCTGCTTTATTAAGGCAGGTCTTAGGCCTGTCATGGCCATGAAACATTATTACAAGTTCACTTCTCCATCCATACAGCCCACATCTATAAACTGTTTTCAAATCATAGTTTTTGTGATGTCACACATCTCCCAGCCTCACGGTTAGCCTTTAGAACTTCATGCTGAAGTCCCATGGAGGGTTTCAGCCCTGTGCTGCCCTCTAAAGGCATTAGAATACATGACAGCCAATCAGGAAATAGATAATTACATGCATCAACCTAAAAGGCACAGAAACACGGAATAGCCTGTTTACGTTGACAGATGGTCATGAAAGAATGAATTAAGGTGAATTATGAATTATATTTTGGTACGGAAAACCAAACAAACATCGTGGAAAAAATTAAACTGAAAATGGTAATATGGTTATTCACAAAATGAGAGGCCAAGGATGGAAACCGCTGTTGACTGTGTGTAGCCACATTTCAGCTTGTTTTGGGGAAAAAACAACATCATGCCAAAGATGAATAAGACTATATAGACTGTATAGACACTGAAAAGTGCAAAAAACAGCATCTGTGATGGTTTGGGGGGCATCAAAGCCCAGGGCATTGAGGATCTGTATATATGTGAAGGCACTACATACGCAGAGGCTTACTTTGGAATTTTAGAGAGACATTTGTTTCTGTCAACATCCTTTCCCAGAAACTCGTTCTGCACAAAATACAAAAGTGTGGCTTCGCAGACACAGAGTGTGTGAGCTTGACTGGCCAGCCTGCAGTCCAGATCTGTCTCCTGTTGAAAATGTATAAATATTTTAATACCTAGAGATGTGATTGGTTACTCTGTCAGAAACACTGTGATTGGTTCGCGGCTTACAGCGGGTCCTCCAGTAACTCCATGACAGTGATGTAACCCGAATTTTGGTGTAAGTAGAAACACACCCTAGCCTCAGTCACTTATCGATCCTAACACAGCTAACAAAGTAACATAAAAAAACCTGTTACTGTGTATTCTGTCAAAGCACGCATCCAAACTAGTTCACCCACGTAGTCTGTAAGTAGGAGGTGAGAGGGAGCAAGCCTCGTAAAGTCGAAACGCTGTATTTCGAGACTGTTGTAACTCGAGGACCCCCTGTACTGTATATTGTAGCCTGTGTGATATGAAGATGTGTGATATGTCGGGATATTTATCAAGATAAAGATACACAGACGATATATTGTGCAGCTTTCTCTGACCCTCGTGCTTCACCCGAAGTTTGTAAGTAAACAATTGGAAGTAAACAAGCAAATTACATTGTTATGTGTGTTTCACTTTATTCAGTAAAAGTGTTCTGATGAAATAACCGGTCTGTGTCGGGGAAAGTGTCTAAGAAACTCGTTCGGAGCTGATTTACTCGTTCGTTCTCGGTGACGCCCTCCAGACTCGTCATGTGACGGAGGGGAAAGTTTTGACCCTCTATTCGACTCGCGCTCCGCGCAGCTGAGGAGAATTCGGCGTCAACATGAAAACGCTTCTCTTAACCGCCTCCATAGCGCTGCTCCTGCACTGTACCTGTGCTAACCCCATTTTAAGCGAACAAGGTAAGAGTTAAACCTCCATTTAAACTAAAACGACCGCGTTTTAGCGCTAAATAACATTTAGTTTCGTTTTTGCTGTTGTTTCTGCGCTGAGCTAGTCTTTTCTGAGGGAAACCCCTCAGTGCGGGGTAGACTGCTCCCGTAAACGAGTCTGAACGTTTTGTGAGGGTTCAATATATTACATATTGCTTACATGACATCACTTCTTACATACAGTCCGTGTTCGTTGTTACAGATGAGTATCACTTCAAAACATGGATGTCTGAGGTAAGTGCCAAAGAGCCCAGGTTCCTCGTTCAACCCGGGGTTTGATCTGAACGAGGAAGAGAGAATTACTCAGCACTGCATATAAGAAAGACTGTAAGACGGTAAGACTGACTTGCGGTCGTCTTGTGTGTGTCATGTCCACAGCACGATAAAAGATACAGTTTGGATGAGTATTACTACAGGCTTCAGGTTTTCACTGAGAACAAGAGAAGAGTCGATCGTCACAATGCAGGGAGCCGCCAGTACAGAAGTGCGTCTGCAGTCACAACTCCGCTAAATCTGATCTGAGTGTAATAAACCAATACATAAACTGATGCTACTCTTGTGTATCACACAGTGGGGCTAAACCAGTTCTCAGATATGACCTTTGCTGAGTTCAAGAAGCAGTACCTTCTGTCAGAGCCTCAGGTATCAGGAGCCCCTGCTGTCCCTTCATGACTTAAGACACGCCTGGACTACTGTGTTATTAACCCTTTTCCCAAACATGGCAGAACTGTTCAGCTACCAAAGGAAATCACGTGCACGGCAATGGGCCGCACCCGGACTCCATCGACTGGAGGAAGAAAGGGAACTATGTCACCCCTGTAAAGAACCAGGTAACAGCGATATTCAGCACACACACGGTGTAGTGACCGGTAGACGTTTTACTCCGGCAGACTGAGCTGAGACTTCTTTTTCTACAGAGTGGAGCTTGGATTTCAGTCTCACTTTGTGATCCTGTATTTCATTTGGGTCTCATGTTGCTGTTTAGTGTGTAATCATTATCTCAGCACCTTCACAGTTAAGGGTAAAGATGCAGTGCTTTCCTTCATACTGGATGGCCCTGAAAAGCTGCGAAAAAGACATGGTGCCCTTTAGGGCTGAACAATATATCGCAAACTTACCGCCATCGCGATATCAACATGCACAATATCCATATCGCGGCATAATTAAAAATTATTTTAAAAACGATTTAAAAAATGATTACAAAAAATATTTTATTCAACAGTGTTCAATGGTTCAAATGGTTTATGGGAGGCATTAAATGCTCTGTTTAAGTAAATTCTTTTAAAAAATAAACATGTTGGAATAGAAATATTGTATTTCATTTTTTTCTGCCTTTTACCAGCAAATCCAAAGCAGAAAAACATTGACACTATAAAGGCTAAGTTTGTCTTATCGCATGTGATATCGCCATGGCAACACTCAACTACATTATCGCATATCGCATGTTTTCCTGATATCGTGCAGCACTAGTTCCCTTTAAGACGGTCAAAACATACTGGAATCCAGAAATGAAAGAATTTATACAAACAGCCACCAGAGACGTTTTTTTCCAAAGACAGAAAGTCCGCAAAATGTATAACACACTGTTACTATTAAATGACATTGAGAAAATTACATGGTGATACCTCTAATACTTGCAGCATATTTGCCACAGGGCCCCTGTGGCAGCTGCTGGACTTTCTCGACCACAGGATGTCTGGAGTCTGTGACTGCAATCGCCACAGGGAAGCTCCCTCTGCTGGTAAGCAGATTGCAAGCGCTGAAGATCGTCCGTTTTACACATCAACACAATCAATTAAAAGCACAGGACATCTGTTTTTGGGAGCACTAACAGGTCATAATGAAGCAACCACAGCTCAGTTATACGCTGTAATTACACACTAATACTCGGGTCACTGCTGCTGTACAGGCCTTCCTGCTGGAGGTTCAGGGTAAACATGTGTTGGAGTGATACGCGTGCTGTGATGCTTCTGGTTACTGTAATGTTTCAGGCGGAGCAGCAGCTGGTGGATTGTGCTGGTGCCTTCAACAATCACGGCTGCAGCGGGTGAGTGTAGATCAGCAGGTCACAACTCTCCTTTTTCTGACAATAAAGATACGTTTCTAAGAGAAGAAGACCATAAAACCGTATGTGATTTGTTTTTAGTGGACTTCCAAGTCAAGCCTTTGAGTACATCAAGTACAGCAAAGGAATCATGAGCGAGGAAGATTACCCCTACACAGCTCAAGTGAGTGAACGGCTGCTTTTCTCACAGCACCAGTCAATTATTACACACTTCTAGTGCAGCTGTTCACTTAAATAAACACTGTCTTGTGATTTTGTCGTGATTTTTATGATTTTTACAGCAATCGGCTTGTTACTGTGGTTACAAGGGTGCGTCTGTTGGACTGCACTTGTGTTTTACGAGGGGTGAAGGAATGGAGTGCAATACATTTGCTGCTTGTGGTCCCATGTGATTCACCAGTCCAGGGGCAATTGTAAACTTTCCACAGGGGCAATAAAGGTCTTTGCTGTGGCTCTCTAGCTTTTTCCATTGGATTCTTGTGTAATAAAGTTGCTTCTTCACTTCTTCACCTTCACCAAGCCTGGAACCAGTTCAGTACCTTTTATAATGACTCTGGGTGCAATTGGTTTTATATTGCGGCATTAATATGTTAATATTTTACTAATACTTTAACTCTTTACATATGTATATTACTTTTTTCCATATAAATTTGTCTTTGTTTATGCTTAAGGGGACATACAGCGGGTCCTCGGGCTACGACAGTCTCGACATGCGACGTTTCAAAGTTACAGATCTCACGCCCGTAACTAGTGTTGCACAAGTACAGTACAGTGCAACTTACTTATGAGAATCAAGTACAACTGACCTGAACATATACATGAGCAGTCACATGTACTCAGAAACGTTGAGTAAATGTTAACGAATTATTTTCATGTTGGAATAACACTACTAATGTAATATTAATGAACTCCTGTGTGTCTGCAGTGCTTAATTCTGCAGCTATCAAACAACATTTATTTACTTTTTTAAATATGGAGGCGAGCGTGAGAATGTAAAGACAACCTGGGTCTTCATAAGCGTCACAGCTTTCAAGACAAAACAGCCTGAACTGCTCCTCCAACTGGTAAAAGTCAGTACTACACCGAGTTTCCCGACACCCAGTCTGTGTTTCGCCTGCCACCCCACCCAGCACTCAGGGGAGGGTGACTGTCGAAACACGGCTCCAGCAAACAGAATAACACACCCTTTACACACAAACACATTAAACATCACACACATCTACTTCCCCCCTTAATCGAGCCCCAAAACACAATTTAACGGCCAAAAGGCCACTCACTCCGCCCACAAAGGCTCCGCCAGTTCTGCCTGCCGGCTCTTCGCAATATTTTAAGGGCTGCTTAGTTGCTGAGACTTGGTTTACTACATTTAGCACAAGCCTCCATCACACTCAGGAGCCGAGTTTACTGTTAAATCTGTCTGTAGGATTGGCAAACCAGCGACTCCAAACATGCCTTCTGCCTTCCTGCGCGTGTTCAAATTCAGACCTAACTTTTCTAAATAAAGGTGGTTAGTATTTTCAGGTGTAGTGCCTCGACAGAAATGCATTTAAATACCATTTGAGAATCTCTTGTAAGGTTTACTCGACCCACTCAGTAAATCGATCACACAAATTAATTGTGTAAATTTCTTTGTCTTTATTGAGTTCCCCCCAAAATTAATATTACAGTGTAAAAATTACTACTTTTCAAGGAATGTGTATATTACTCCACCCCAGAGTCATTTATCTGAGTGTACTGGAAGTATACAGAATAGCACACTATCATATACTCTTTGAATACTTTCTCATGCTGCGTGTTCTTGTTTGTAGGATGGTCCTTGTAAGTACAGTCCTCAGCGAGCTGCTGCCTTTGTGAAGGAGGTGGTGAACATAACTCTAGTAAGTGACCCCAGATTTCAGGTCAGTATTGGAAGAGCATGCTCTCTGTGCACCGCGTGACCCTGTGGCCGTCCCGACAGTATGATGAGATGGAGATGCTGGATGCTGTGGGCAGACTCAATCCTGTCAGCTTTGCTTATGAGGTGACGAGTGACTTCATGCACTACAGAGAAGGCGTATACAGCAGGTAAGAAGTCAGCAGCGTTTTGTAATGACCAGCTGTAACTGCTTCCTGACTCTGATAAGGCCTCAGATCTGAAGAAAATCCAGTTGTAACTGTCAAGATTTGGAACCCCATCAAATCCCACAGTCAGGTTTTGAATCCCACCCTGAACCCAATCGAGACACACTTTAATATGTCGCTATCGCAAACAGCAGGACGGCAGGATTCAGAGTGAAATGAACAATTTAAGGCTTTACAGTAATCCTCCGCTTTTTGCGGGGGTTACGTTCCAAGATGAAAAAAACGCGTCGTTGTGTTTTGGGAAGAAAAGCCTATTTTTAGAGTGTAAACCATAAATCTGCTCCCAGAACACTTTAATGTTGTGTTAAACTAAATGCATCACCCTTAAAGAAAACGTAACGGTAAATAATCCGAATAAGAAAACGTTATCGCTTGTAGCGTGCGATGAGTGAAAACAAAAGAAAGGTATAACTCTCTCTACCCCAAAGTTTAGACTGGGCACAGCTTACTGATACTAAATAAACTGAGACAACAGAAAAACAACTTGTGGACAAGTTTTCAGTGTATTACTGCCACCGCTGGACTGGTGGAGGTACTGCGGTTCGGTTCTCAGACAAATCTGCGTTAGACTGAATCCGCGAATGCTGATCCGCGGAACTCTGAGGGGTTACTGTTAAAGTACAGAGGAGCAGCCACTGAAGGGGCACTGGCCAGTGTGTTTCGGGGTCCCTGGTAAACGGTGTGGGTTACTTCAGGAAGGGCATCCGGAGTAAAACCTCGTCACGTCAGTTACGCAGATAACGGAAACAGGAGGAGGAGGAGGAGGAGGAGGAGCAGGAGGAGGAGAGTAGAAGTGAGGTGGGGGCTTTTTGTACATGCAGGAGACCAGAAGGAAGGCCATGGTGTGTATGGGAGGGGAAGTAGGGCAGGTGTTGAAGAGTATGTTTGGAGGGCTCTGGAGGTGTGTTATGTTGTTTTATGAGAAACATGGAATGTGACATCACAACGTGACTCAAGCCCAACGAGTGAGTATTTGTAACCTCTGTATCTGTAAAGTTGGTCCACTATATTAGTCCTCATGTAAATTATGAGTATAATAGTATTTTTAAGAGAAAGGTCACTTTTACTAATAGCTTTCATTGGCAATTCTCAGCACCGAGTGTCACAACACTACAGATACGGTGAACCACGCGGTGCTGGCGGTGGGTTACGCTGAGGAGAATGGCACCCCCTACTGGATCGTGAAGAACTCCTGGGGAACCAGTTGGGGCATGGATGGGTATGTGTCACTCATTTAACACAGCAGTTTTAACACACACTTGTATGAACTCCTAAAGAATGATCACTGGAAATGTTTACGGACACAGAAACACAGTGCGACTCTGTAGCGACTCTGTCCTGTTTTAAACACCACATTTTCTGCTCCACAGATATTTCTACATCGAGCGTGGGAAGAACATGTGCGGCCTTGCTGCGTGTTCCTCATATCCCTTACCGCTGCACTGATGATTCATTAAGGCGTTCATGTCTTACTCGGAAAGGAGGAATGATGGGAAACGTATTTGGCGCAGCTAAAGGAGAAAAACGATCAAACCTTCCAGCTGCTGGTGATGGCCATATATGACTATGTACTGACCAGAAATGATGTAATGATTTTATTTTCACGTAATAAATTTTTCTCAGGGATGTTAAAAAGGCATCTGTGAGTCCTGGGTGTGTCATACAGTTAATGTAAACTTTAAAGAGATAGTGATGCTACAGTGCTAAGCTGAACTTAGTTAAAGTGTAACTTTGATTCTAAAACACTAAACATGAAATATGTAACTCTACGTAGTGAACGGACTGGAGGTTGCGTTAGATACCGGCAGGGATGCGTAGTGCTGCTAGTTGCGCTCTGCTAACATCAGCATGTGGACTGTTAACAGGTTTTCACTAGTGCTGTGTGATACTGCAGGATTTGGTATCAATCCGATACAGAGTAAGTACCATCACCGATACGCCATCACCGATACGCCATCACCGATACGCCATTACCGATACGCCATCACCGATACGCCATCACCGATACGCCATCACCGATACGCCATCACCGATACGCCATCACCGATACGCCATTACCGATACGCCATCACCGATACGCCATTACCGATACGCCATCACCGATACGCCATTACCGATACACCATCACCGATACGTCATTACCGATACGCCATCACCGATACGTCATTACCGATACGCCATCACCGATACGTCATTACCGATACGTCATTACCGATACGCCATCACCGATACGTCATCACCGATAAGCCATTACCGATACGCCATTACCGATACGTCATTACCGATACGCCATCACCGATACGTCATTACCGATACGCCATCACCGATACGTCATCACCGATACGTCATTACCGATACGTCATTACCGATACGCCATTACCGATACGTCATTACCGATACGCCATCACCGATACGCCATCACCGATACGTCATCACCGATACGCCATTACCGATACGCCATCACCGATATGCCATCACCGATACGTCATCACCGATACGCCATTACCGATACGCCATTACCGATACGCCATTACCGATACGCCATCACCGATACGCCATTACCGATACGTCATTACCGATACGTCATTGCCGATACGCCATCGCCGATACGCCATCACCGATACGCCATTACCGATACGTCATCACCGATACGCCATCACCGATACGTCATTACCGATACGCCATCACCGATACTTTTTAATAATTAAGATGGATGCTAACTAAAATACAAACACAATTAAAACACAATTAAAAAAAAACAATAAGTGATAAATAAAGAGCAAATAACAGAACAATTTTCCCAGAAGCCCCCCTGTGGCCGGTCCCCCAGTGCAGAAGGTTCTAGTTTAAGGTGTTTGTTGACTTAGTAACTTAGTGCCTTTGAGAAAATCCTCTCGACCGGCACTGGTGCTGCAGCCACTCCCAGGTGTTTCGTGGAAAGTTTGCTCAGAGACAGGAATGTCGGTGGTAGAGGGTCCTGATCCAGAGGAACTGGCCTTTCTCTGAGTACCTGCGCATTTCCATTACGGCATCAGTGCCAGTTGTCCAATGCTGCTGAGATGCAAGAACTTGAGAGTTAAATTCTGTCTGGCCTCCTTCGCTTCCCCTTACGGCGCCGGCGGAGCGTCCACTCGCCTCCGTGGTTCCTGGCTTGGTTCGGATTGTTAGAAGCATCAGAAGAAACAGTAGAACAAAGCGAACAGCATGTTTTCTTAGGGAAATTTTAAACCCTTGTCCTGAAAATGTGATTTTTTATTGACTGATGCGCCTAATGTTCAAGCCTGGAACTTAGAGCTCTCTGAGCATGTGCAGAGCCCCCCCAAGATAAAACCCTTAAAGGGGACATGCTATGCAAAACTCACTTTTTGCATCCTTTTGCATTTCAGTTTGTGTCTCTGCTGCTCCTATAAACACTTCAATCAATAGGAAGATTCTTTTGTGAATCAAAAGCCAGGTTTTGGTGTCAGGGATCATATGGTTCTGCGAGCCGCTTGGACAGCGAGCCTTTTGTGACGAAATAATGTGCACATTTGCATAGACTCACCCCTCACCTGTCGAACCCCACTCACTAGATTAGTTGAAGTTCCTCCATTTTTATCTGCTTGTTGTATGAGTAGCATAAGACACCGAGGGCTACAGCTACAGGCCGAGGCGAGTCACTCCTGAAGTGTTGTGTTGTTGCTGCAAAGAACAGCAAAAATGTTTCTCCCAGTCAGAGGAAACCGAAGGACTGCGCGGCTCCGTTTCATTTTCGATGGCCGTGTCCCAGCAATAATCGGTTTAGTCCCACCTTAAATACTGCTGCTAAGTATGAACTAGCTTGTTCGTTTCCCTTTGTTTCATAAGCATGGGATGAATGAGGCCGCTAGGCTCCTCTGAGGTGCCCTGAGCAAGGTACCGTCCCACACACTGCTCCCCGGCGCCGTGTTCCTGCTGCCCCCTGCTTCAC
>JBBPDB010026963.1:0-12045 GCA_037974465.1 Brachypetersius altus | reverse complement strand
ACACACACACACACACACACACACACACACACACACACACACACACACACACACACACACACACAATCTGAGTTAGATATTACAGAAGGGCTGAGGCAGGCTGAAGTAGTATCTCTATCAGTTAGCTGCCTTGTGCTCCATAGTGTTTCAGCTGGAGAGCTTTGGTGGGGCAGTGCATGATCACACAAACACACACACACAAACACACACACACACACACACACACACACACACACACACACACACACACACACCAAAGCCTCCTTCTAATAGCCAGTTTGGCAGAGTATACATCTGTAATTATCCATCTGGCTGGTAGCCAAGAAGCTACATACACTCCTCAACCTTGCTCTCCTCTTCCCATCACCTCCGTCTCATTCACGTACATACAAAAACCTACCAAACAGATGCACTTTGTAGGTCTACAATTACAGATTGTAGCCCATCTGTAGCTCATCTGCCCTTTACCCCATTCCCAACTGACAAAAACCACCATAGAACCACTACCGATTATTTATCATTAGGGTTCTGGTCCTTTCGCAGCACAGCAATAACACTGGCATGTAAGAGCTGTGGTAATCTGTGTGTGTGTGAGTGCGTGCGTGTGTGTGTGTGTGTGTGTGTGGTGCCGGTAGTAGTATTTTTTCAAGCACAGCATCACTCCTCGAGGTTTCAAACACTCCCTGGCCACTTTATTGGAAACTCCTCCTTTTAGCTCCACCTTGCTGCTATACAATTGGGGACTGGAGCTCACTTGTTCATGCACAGTAGTTTTACATTTTAGGATTAAATAACCCCAGGTTTAAGTATTTTTGTTGCTTCAGTTCAAAATATACCCAGTAGGCAGCAACGATGAATTAAGCTGCTTGCATTCTGTAATTCTAGCTTCTTGTTAAAACGCAGCTTTAATGAGTCACATGCTAGGAAGCTAGGGTGCGCCCTAGTGAGTCAAGTGAAGTTTTTGGGGCAAAAGACTGAACGCAGGTAGCAGAATGTAGGTAAGAGACCTCAACCAAAGTGTTATTATCCATCTATCCTGTTGTATAATGTTATGTCTTATTTGCTTAGTCCGAAACTCAGGTGAAATAACAGAAGCTTTTCCTCTACACAATTAACCGGCTCAACTGATCAGTCAATGTTCCGGCAGGGAAGCTAACAAAAATGATTCGATCGATGGCTGATGGTTATTGGATGGTTGATGGCTACTCTCATCTATATGGGTCACTGGCAAAAGAGCGTCCACAAATCCGTTTTTAAAGCTCTTTATTTGGACAGCTGAAGGATGTTGTCTAGTTCCTGTGTTCATGGGTTACTATGAACTAGAATCTTAGGTCATTTTTACACCCATGGTTTGTTATTCACTGGGTGTGGAGCAGTGTCCAGTTGCAGTACAGTTCTGCACTATTTAGACTCATCTGCTCTGGTCTGTGAGTGTACTTTTCTAAACTTCGCGTACATTTGAAAACAAAAGCAAAGAGATCATGAAATGGCTGTTGCAGCAAAGTTAGATGTTGTTTTAAGGCTCTAAGCCACTTTGGTCAACACGGATTGTTTTCAAATGAAGTTCACTTTTAACTCTCACCTGCTTGCTTAAAATCATAGTTATAATACCAGTCAAAATCTCCGGCATTCAGGGAGACCCCACACTGAACCACACCGACAGAACAAATGCTTTTACTACATTAAAGGGGCACAAGCCTAAAACCCACATATCACATATTATTTATTATGCCATGATTTTGTATCATTTTCATCCATCAGCCTTCTCTCACTGCACTACACAGCCTGGTGATATTATACATTTATTAGGGCAGTAATAAAGAATTGATGATTGCTTGCACAAACATTGATGTAAATGTGACATCAGTGTTCTTTAAGTGATGATGTCAGGCTTTCTTTAACTGCCTGCCCTCTAGTATTTGCCCAAAGCATGTGTAGTTTTTCCTCCCTCCATTTTCAGAAGGGATGGGTTTCCTAGTCTTTTAACTGAATGATTTCACTGTAGAAATTCGTGAGAGGTGAATAATCATGTTTACAACCAATGTAACAAGGCTTATAAGGTTCCTCTTTGGTAAAATGACATTTTAGTAATGCTTATTATTCATATTATTCTTCACCGACACATCAGTATATTTGTTCCCTCTCCTCTCAGAATAAGACTCTTCATGCCTTTGATGGATGCTCCTTTTTAGATTCCAAGGACTTACTCCATTTTCCTTGACCTCCTTTCCTGCTTTCCTGTGCGCTTTCAGGAAGGGGAATACACACATAGCTAGTGAAACTGAGTCAGCTAAACATAGTCATTACCACTGAATCATCAGACCACATTATTCTTCGGTCGTATTATAGGACAAAAATATTGATGGAAACCAGGAGTGATGGAAGTGTACCAACATCAGGGGCTGAGGGGCTGAGCTCATACCACATTTCCACTGAGCCTCTGATAAGGCTTTTGCTGAATATTTTTGATCCCAGAAAACACCCTGATTTAAACATAGCTAAACATTTACATTTACATTTATGATATCTGCAGACAGTGTTGTCCAAAGCAACTTCCATTTCCTATTACAGTAACTACAGAGGGCAGTCTCCCTGGACTCCTATTACATTATGAACTCCTGGAGGAATATTCCGTGACTAGCACAGACTGTACATTACTACCACCAGTAAGGTGGAGCTCCTAGGTTGGGGGTTTTCACTACAGGGATTCAATTCACTTTTTAGCCAGATCCTCACTTTTTGTTGCTGTTCCACGATGAGCCACTCGGGGTGCCAGACTTTAGATACTGTCACGGAAAACTTTAAATCGTGTTCTCCAGATTCAAGGTACTCAAGATCCGAGAGACTTTTAAAATCAAACTAAGTTTATTATATCTGCCAGGCAAATAGAGCAGGTCTGATATCAATGCATCCAAGAATGCTCTGACAAGAGAGTGCTGCACAAGAGAAGTTACATGGGTTTTTATTGTCACTCCAGCATGATGTCGTGACATTGATTTCTGATCTGGGGTCAGTGAGTTTTCCTTGCGCATGTGCTTAGTGCATGTTCGGAAAATGCTAACATGGTTTTCTCACTGCTTGGAGAAAATGCTTATTCGATGCTTATTCTAGACCAGTGGTCCCCAAACCCTGGGCCCCGGACCGGTACCGGGCCGTGGATCATGTGGTACCGGTCCGTGGACTGCGCAGAAAAAAACTTGGATGTTCCGTGTTCTGTTATCGACTCGTTGTTCTGAAAATGCTGTTAATAAAACTGCGAGTACACACTGGATTTACGTTTATTATTGTATTTTAAAGATACCCCATTATTATATTTTTAAAATATCCCCATTTTTATCATTTATTTGTATAATATGCAAATATTTATCTGCCACTCCTTAAAGGTCGGGCCGTGAAAATAGTTTCTGATATTAAACCGGTCTGAGACCAAATAAGGTTGGGGACCACTGTTCTAGACTGCTTGGCCTTGCAGCAAACAACACCATTTCTTGTCAAGATGGAGAAACAAACGTGTTCAGACACTACACGCCTAAAACATGAAAGATAGAACACAGCGTACTGTAAATATATCAAGCATAAAATACCGCAAACAGGTTCATTTATTTTCCTCCATACTCCTCTTTTGATTAACATCAAACCAATTAAATCAATTAAGCAAAACACATAAATATGAATATATGGGTATATGTGGATTATATGTATTCAAAGAGTAACAAAAATTAAGAAATGTAATAAAACACAGTATGAGTATACTTCAAGCATATGTAAGAGATAAACGCAAAACACATTGAAAAATCTAACATAATATGAAATAAACTCAAACACAACAAACAACATGTACCATGGAATACATACCTACAGCACAGATATAAAATACAAAAGACAATCACAAAAATGGACTTAAAATATAAAAATATATGCACTGACGTATTAATAAAATCATAAAAGTGCGCTAGAATGTATTCAACTTCATGACTAGCTCATTCAGAATCAGGTATTTATTGTCAATTTTCTTGTCGTACATTTCCGCGTAGCTCATTAAACCCTCCTGAAGCACAGCTTCACTGGAGCTCTATGGTCACGCAGAGAGGAGCTTTTTCACTGCAGAAAAGCTGGACGGTGATTGGATAAAGCACCAAAATCATCACTTCCAGGGAAGCTCAGCTTCTCTGGGAGTGAATGGAGCAGTGGGCGGAGCAGTGGGCGGGCAGGAATGCTGGGCTGCTGCATAATGATTGGAGGAGCTGTCTAAAGGCTGGAAGCCCTATTTTGATTGACAGCATGTTTTAAGTAAACACCAGCACTATGGAGATTTGAGTTCAGTCCCATGTAGATTTGCAGGTGATGTTGTACGACAATCAGCTGCACTCTGTGTTGTTTTCTGGTCATATAAAGCATTTTTGTTTGTGCAAATTATTATTTAAATATAGCGTTCTTGACTTCATTTTTTGTAAAAGTTTGATACTGAAAGAACCCCATTTGGAAAATCAAAGGTACTGATTCATTTGGTTAGAACCCTTACATTTACTGTTTTTTTTCCCATTTCCATCCCCTTTCTCAGACTTTGAAGAATTTGCTCCCATTTTTTCCTTTGGTCACTTCTTTGACCTAACCTTGAGAGCTTGTTATTATTTCTGGAGGCGTCCCCCACAGAAAGGAGCCTTTACTATTCCGGTCCCTCGGAATTGGCCTGTCCACGACTGGAGGCTTCCGCGGTGGACCTTTTTTCACACTGCTTCGAGACAATGCTTGTTCTAGTGTCATGGCCTTGCAGTAAACAGCTGAGTTTCTTATCAAGATGGAGAGACAAATGTGTTAAAACACTACACATTTAAAACATGAAAGGTTACAGTGTACTGGTCATATATCGAGGATAAAATGCTGCAAACAGGTTAACTAATACATTTTCCTCTACAGATACAAAGCTCAAAAAGCTCATGTTCACATCCAAAAAGCTCAGCTTACGTCTAAAAAAGCCCGTTTTCGGTGTATGTATAAACAGGGTGTGTGCAAGGACTCCTGCATTTTCATGTGTGTGCATGTGGGAGGGGTGGGGGGTGGGGGTGAGGGTGGATCTTGAAGTTAGACCTTAGATTAGAGGATACAAACATAAATTACAGTGAACTGGAAGAGCGGTGGGTGGGCTGAAATTCCATTTAAACATTGTGGCCACTTTTAGAAAAGAAAACAGTTGTTAATACCACTGGGATACGACTTTGAGGACAGTACAACCGCTGCTGAGTAAAACGGGTTCATAACTACACAACAACATGTTCAAAAGTATCCAGACGCTCTTTCTAATTAGTGAAAACAGCTCCTTTAAGGTGCACCCATTGCTATCACAAGTGTTCAATTGCACACATACAGCTTATTTCTATAAAAAAGTACTGATGCTCTGGAGCAGCTGCACATTAAGATAAGATAAGATAAGATAAATCTTTATTAGTCCCACAAGTGGGGGATTTACATTGTTACAGCAGAAACTGGACAGTACAAAGGTAAGAACAGCATAAAACTATAGAATAAAGCTGTACACAACAGTATAGTACCAAAAACACACTATACAAATAATACATAAATATAGATATTTACATATATATATGTATATATTTAAATAAATTAACCTAAGAGAGGTGTGAAAACTCTTAACTCTTCTTAACTTTCTTAATTATTAGTTACCTGATTTAAAATACTGATGGGAAAAAAGCAAAAACATAAACTGTGGCATGCCCGTAAGTTTGGACCCAGTTACTTACTTTAGCTGAAATCACAGGCTGTATCTGTTTATTGTACTCAACTAATCTTTTTCTTTTTGATTTGGGATTTCTTTGTATTTGCAGAAGAAATATCCAAAATCATGCACAGCATGTTTGAGATCCAACCACAGATTTTCAAGATATTCATGTCTGGGGATGTGTCACACTGTGGGTGTGATTGTGAACCGACAAAGAAAGAAAACCAAAGCATGCTATTTATAACTGAAACTAAACACAAAACATCTGCTACTCATAATACCTCATCCCTGGCCAGCAGAGGCACAGGGATGAGGCCACACCCAGTGTCAAAACAAAAGTCCAATACACAACTCAAACAACTAGGGACGTCATGATGAAGGCCGTTTCAAACACTTAGGAGCAGATTCCCAGTATCATGAAAGGAGATTTGAAAGATTTCCTTTAAAAGACACACATTGTCCAGGACAAGTTTTAATCTCTGTCTGGGAAACGGACCCATAGTCTTTCAATTCTTGAGGTATTTCCCATTTGATTTTATGCTTTGCACAATGTAATATTTGCTTCCAGGATTTATTCATTTGTTATATTCTAAAATTGTCTTTATCTGCACGTTCTGTGCCACAGGCTGGCATACAGTCCCAGAGTATAATGAACTGATGCTTTCTTGTAGGCCAGGAGCAGTAGTGTTGTGGTTTTGCTTTGCATACTAACATGTCTCTTGGTCTACTCTAGATAACCTTAGCTTCCATTTCTTGTTGATATTTCAGACAATGGAAACTTTTAGATGAAAGTCTTCAGATAAATTGGAAAATCTTCCCTTGATTTATCAGAGTCAGGTATCTTCCGTCTGCTGCTTAGATGAGCCCATAACTGTTGACCCTGAGAGGATGGAAGGGTCACATAACTCATTATACTCTGGGATTCCCAGCACCTGACTTGGGTTAAGCCCTAATGAGTCAAATAAGCTCTGGGACCTTACAAAAATCACACTAGTGCATTGCCTGAAAGAATTTGAAGAAATTTCAAATACAGATACAGATCTCATACAGATTTGTCCAGGGTTGGAAACAACCAATGAAATGTTCTTATATTAAGCAACAGATCTGTATATGTTCAGAAATATCTCTGAGAAAGCTGGACTGCATAAAGTTATAACAAAATAAAAATCCAGGGTTTCAAGAAGAGTGATGTACAGTAAGTCCCCGTTATTCGTGGGGTTACGTCACACGAGCACTCGCGTAAAATGAAAAACCGCATTGTTGTGTTTTGGTTAAAAAAAAGGCCTTAAAATGCCTATTTTAATAGTGTAAACCCTAAATGTACCCCCAGATGTGCTCCCAGAACATATTAATTTCATTTTAAACAGTTTAATACATTACCCTTAAAGCAAAATACGGAAAAGTCATGAACGAGAGAGAGATTCAGAGAGAGAGAGAGAGACGCGCGCTCCGGAAAAGTCAGGAACGAGAGAGAGATTCAGAGAGAGAGAGAGAGACGCGCGCTCCAGAAAAGTCAGGAACGAGAGAGAGAGAGACGCACGCTCCAGAAAAGTCACGAACGAGAGAGAGCGCTCAAAAGAGGGATACAGACAGAGAGAGAGAGAGAGAGAGAGAGAGAGAGAGAGAGAGACAGAGCGAGAGAGAGAGTATGTGTAAGAGACAGCCCTACGCTCATGCACGGGGAGCCAGAAGAACTAAAATGAGTTTAAAAAAACATATTGACACGAAAAAAGTTTTTAAAAAGCGTAAACCGTGTGACTGGATCCGCGAGTCCCGATCCGCGTAAAACTGGGGGTTTACTGTATATGTTACTGCTAATGTAAATCCTTATTCTGACTCTTAATATGACTGATATGATTGGACAAGTTGGACATGATTCCAAACTTCTGAATGGTGGTGTATGTAGGTGGTGCCAGTTTTAAAGCATCAAGTGTGATGGTTTGTGTTATCTCTAAAGGAACAGGACCACCTTGGCAAGTGTAGAAGGGCACCAGTGTTAATGCTCTCTAAAGTTTATCTATACCTAATCCCCCTCGCAGAGGTTTTTAACACTGTAGTGCATCGAAAGAGAGACAGAGCAAGAGAGAGACAGACGGAGAGAGAAGACACAGAGGCAGAAGGAGTGAGAGAGCAAGAGAGAGAGTGAGAGTGAGAGAGAGAGAGAGAGAGAGTCAGAGAGGGAGGCCTTGTTTTCTGCTTAGACAACGATCTTTTTCATTTATTTTCTTAATGTGGCAGCTCTGTCTCCAAAAAAGCCAATCTACCACTGATCTGTTTCTCATCATGAGCCATTTACCCACTTCAAACTAGCCCAGAGACAGCACTGTTATTTGCCTTGTTTTGGTTAAAGTACACTTCCATCCGTCTTTTAAACTCAATCATTGACATTACAGCTACATTCACATTCAAGGATGGTGCCAGTGTTTATACATCTCAGAATGCACAGTTCTGTTGATTTTCCAAGTGAATGTAAGAGCACATCCTCTGCAGGGATTCATATATTTAACATTTTGCAGAAAGAACAAAACATGACCAGTGTGTCTAGGCACAGTAGATAGGAATGGTCCTAATGGCTCAACACAACTTTACATTGCATGATACAGTCTACTCTAGTAAATATAGCTGATCATAGGACATGGGTGAATTATGTTTTGCCAACTCTTAAAAGGAAAAGCTAGCACAGAAGGCGTACTTATCTTTAAACTGGAATGCAGCCATGTTCTTATTTATTGCATTCTAGTGGCTCCTTGGCCGTGGCAGACTTCGCGGGTGGTACCTTTATTGTCCGCTCGCTTTCAGCCTGGCAGTGACTCACTGGTTCATATAAATTCATGTGCTCTTTTAAATTCTTGGCCACCCAAATAATGTTAAAAGCAGGTGTATGTGTGAGAGAAAGAGAGAAATATATAATACCCTTCAACAAAAAAATGCACATTTGAAAGGAGCAATGATTCAATCATTAAAATCCTGTACATTCTAGCTTTGTTCTATTTCAGATTCTTTAACACATGTTTTGCTTGCTACTAAACTCATGCCTATAGGCTTACTTTATTAGTTACATTAGCCTTGCAGCACCAGTGTAGCCAAATAAGCAGACTTCAGGCACCAAACCCATCTTGGCTATTCAACTACTTGCAGGAAAAGAAGCTGAAAGAGTAAATTAGAAACTTTCACCAAATCAGACCTGGTGGTACAAATGAGCTGACCTTCAGGCCTGGTGGTGCAGATGAGCATGCTAACACACACACACACACACACACACACACACACACACACATACGCACAATTCTGTGGTACCAGATGGATGACTTTGCAGGGACAGACAGACAACCCCAGACACAGGCCTCAGGGCAAGACCAGTAAGTCCCTCCACCAGTCACACTTCCCTGCGAACCAAAACTCCCGAGGCTATTGGCCGAGGTTGTGACGACGGACAGGCAGATGACGTGACGGCCTATTCATCAAAGGCCAGCTGGTCATGTGTGAGTGACACTGACGTTTTGACATGCGAAAGACTAAGGGCATCTTTTGACTATATGACACTGTCAGTGACCCCAAAGGAGATACAACGCCCCCCCCCCCATATAATCTATAGGCATCTAAAAATAGTGGTCTAGGTCAAAATACTAGTAAAAATGCTCTTATTTCCACTTTTTTCAGGGAAGGCATCAAAGCTGTGAATTAACCATTTAAAACCATTCAATGTGCTGGAAAACCAAATTAAGTTTAAATGCATACCAGGAAAAACAATGCATTTACAAATGTGCATCTTTTCAGCCAGAACAGAGCTAATTTACATGTCAGTCTTAAAGACACAATAATGACCAGACGATAGTGGTTGGAAATTGGTCAGATAAAATGAATCACAGCTGTTTTGGTGAATAGAAAACACATGGCATCAGTGGACCTTATGGGAAAAACAAAATACAAAAATGTAGGAGATAGGATCTTTGAGCACAGAGCCTATGATTATGCAATGTGTCCGTTAAAACTTTTGACCAGTACAGTCAACAGATGCTGAGACATTGTGCAGCTGTTGATCTGCTGAAAATGCAGAACTGAATGAATGCTGAGGACAAGCCTGGATTCCTGTGAGTGTGTGATGGAAAGTTGCCTGTTTGCCTACTGTAAAGCCCTCTCATGTAGGCTTGCCTCAAAAATGGTCCTCAGCAAAGTATTTTTGTAGCTCCACAGCGGCACTGTGTTATTAGGAAAACCATCTGTGCCTGTGTTTAGTGCAGCATATTGAAGAGCAGCCTCTGGGTTGGGCTCGGGTGGATTCTCTTCTGTGGTCTGGCTTAAGCAACACAGGACTTTTCTGCCCTGGCTCTGGCTTTTTATGTTACTGGTCTGAGAAACCATCTGAGAAATCCACCTTCAGCTTTCACCATCGCTCAATGATTCAAACCTTACAAACTTTCAGCATTGAATGAACACTTCTAGGATTGAATGAGCACCTCTAAGGTTGATTAAACACCGCCAGTGTTGAATAAGGACCTCCAGGATTGAATGAGCATCTCTAGGATTGAATGAGCACCTCTAGGGTTGATTAAACACCGCCAGTGTTGAATAAGGACCTCCAGGATTGAATGAGCACCTCTAGGCTTGAATGAGCACCTCTAGGGTTGATTAAACACCGCCAGTGTTGAATAAGGACCTCCAGGATTGAATAAGGACCTCCAGGATTGAATGAGCAACTCTAGGCTTGGTTAAACACCACTAGTGTTGAATAAGGAACTCCAAGGTTGAATGAGCACCTCTAGGGTTGAATGAGCACCTCTAGAATTGAATGAGCACCTCTAGGGCTGATTAAACACCACTTGTGTTGAATAAGGACCTCCGGGATTGAATGAGCACCTCTAGAATTGAATGAGCACATCTGGGATTGATTAAACACAGCCAGTGTTGAATAAGGACCTCCAGGATTGAATAAACACCTCCATTGTTGAATGAACACATCAGGGCTTGAGGAAACAATTCCAGAGTTGATTAAACACACACACACTGATGAATAAACACTCTCAGGATTGAATGATCACCTCCAGGACTGAATGAACCCCTATTATGTTGAATAAA
Source organism: Brachypetersius altus (assembly GCA_037974465.1). Classification (NCBI taxonomy): domain Eukaryota; kingdom Metazoa; phylum Chordata; class Actinopteri; order Characiformes; family Alestidae; genus Brachypetersius; species Brachypetersius altus. Next base: position 1,235 of record JBBPDB010026963.1, on the reverse strand, counting down.
CACAAATAGGGTTGAATGACCATCTCCAGGGTGGAAGTGTTGATTAAACACCTTTACCACTGAATAAACACCAGGTCTGATTAAACACTTCCAACGTTGAATGAACACCTATAAGGTTTAATGAACATCATCCCATTCTTCTAAATGGATCTTGGCTTAGACTTACAGTTCTCTTTTTAAAAAAGGTTCTTCATCTGATTTACATATGTGGTTCTTCAGAGAACCATCCACTGAAAGTTCGTCATGGAACCAAAAGTGGTTCTTGTATGACACCACTCCAAAGCCCCTTTTGGCACATTTATTTGAAAGAAGGGCACCATGGTCATAGTAAACTATGACTAGATCTTTAACACGCCCACATTTTCCTGAAGGTCTCTGAGGAAAGAATTAGAATCAGAAAACTTCATTGCTCCCGGAGGGAAAGTTTTTACGACTGCACAGAGACAAGAACAATATAAAATATACTGTACAAATATCCAATATAAAATACACCATGCTATATACACAAACTGCTGGGGTGACAATGCTATGCATAAGTAAATTCCAGTTAAGTGAATCATTAGCGTAATAGAGATCAGTAGTCAATCAGTAATATTGACATAAGTAGTGAATACTTCACATGGTAAGACAAGTGCACGGAATAAAAAAAACATTGCACATACTGAAACGATTTAGCACAGGCTGTAGAAGGAAGCTGAATGTTAGCTTTTATAAGCCTTGGATTTCTTTATATTTCTTTATAATGGTCTTGGGGGTGGGGTTTGAACTTCCCGTGGTCCATGATGTGACAAATAACACATTAAATGCTTGTTTTAACACGTCAAGCGTTTAATTATTGCCACCTGCAGTGTTCACACTTGCTTTTAAAGATTTACAGGCTGAGCTTGTCCACTGCAGCAGGTCTTCAGGTCTTAAGGTCCTCCTCTGGAAGCTGAAGGACTTTAAGGACAGAGGACCCCTGAACAGATGAATAGCGGCTGCAGACTTTAACAGATGCCCCTTATATGTCCTGTCCTCCCCCTGCGGGTTAAACAGAGAAACGACCACCTCCAGCCACTCTGGTCCCTTTGGAATGAGACGAAAACGACCGTAACGTTTTGGGGACGTGCGCGCGCGTACGTATGAGAGCGAGTGTCTCGGCTGTTTGCCTCAAGTGTGTGTGTGTGTGTGTGTGTGTGTGTGTGGGGGGGGGGCGTGCAAGCGCGCGTGTGTGTCCCGAGAGAGAAAGAGAGAGA
>JBBPDB010026930.1:0-12048 GCA_037974465.1 Brachypetersius altus | reverse complement strand
ATAGATTTCCACAGTCCTGTGTCCTGCAGTATTTTATTTATTTATTTATGTATTTTTATGAGTATGATTTCACAGAACTAGGTTCATGTAAGTTATCCTGGCATGTTCCTCAAATTGCCACTTTGGTGCTGTAAAATTGTTCTTCTATTTAGAATTTATTATACTGTTTGAACACCCTTGGGTCACATCACCATACTGTCCCCCCACTTTTAAATTGCTGCTACGGCCCTGGCATCAAAGATTTATTTCACTGTCTGAATGAACATGTCCTCACTATCATCTGGTGTTGCACAATTTAGGTCATCATCAATGCCAATGGCATTGTGATCCTTTCAGTTCAACACACACATACACACACTCTAACATGCCACTACCATATTAGTGGCACTGCTGTTCTGAGAATGATCCATTACTCAAATAATACCTTCTCACTAGTTACAGTTACAGCTTGTAACTGTAAACTACAGAGCACCTCTGTGTGGTATGTGGAGCTGTGTACAAAGAGTATAGTAGGTAGGTTTATCTAATAAAGTGGCTCATCAGTGTATAGATAAAATTCTGAGATAAATGGGCAATAAAGGCCCAACAAAATAGTTGTGATGTGGGATTTTCTCACTTATACCATTGTACATGCTTGCTTTCCAGCTTTTACCAGGCAGTTCTTTGCCCTGATCTGTTGTTTGTTTGTAAAAAAGTTGCAGACTTTTAAGATCAGTTTGAAGCCTGGTAAGCAGCTGGTCTCCCTCAAACATACACTCACATACACATTTATGATCACACCTTTCAGTATGTCTGCCTGCCGTTGGCTGGAAGTCAGTAAGATAAAATAGAATGGTAGATGCCACTCAGGAATACCAATTACATGGGCTGGGCCCTTCAGCATATGTGTTAAATGGAGCAGAACGTTGATCTCGAGCTGTATCAGGCATTGGGCCTGCTTGACTGCTCAGTGGGCGGCAGCAGAGATGAGCCATGGACAAGCTGGAGAGAGCCACCAAGGACCTATTCAGAACACCCTATATCATCACTGATACACCTGTGTGTGCATGTGTACCCTAATGTCTTGTCCAAATCTTCTCCACAATGTTTTACAGAAAACCTATTTTTCATACAAATAATTAAATAAATAGAAGACTCCTGTATTTCTGAAGGCGCAAATGATTGCGGTTCAGATTTAGTCGTGTAAACAAGCTAATGTATTTTCTTCTCTCTCTGTCTCTCTCTCTCTCTCTGTGACATCTGCTCACCAGAACATTCCTTCTGAAGGTCTCAGCTGTATTCATATCTAGGGTTTATATTGTTATTGTGTGCACTGTACTTTTTCAGTTTCTTTATGCTTGTGAGAGCCTGTACATTTGTAGCACTGCTGACCGTCCTGAAATAGTGTTCCTCGTTAAGTATGTTTTAAGTATGTGAGAACTTTTCTATTCTCTTAATTTCCCTCATTCATGTGCACATTCATTTAATTAATTTGTGAATCCTGCATCTGACCACTGATGGAGTATTAGAGGATGGTAACACGAACTGTGCAGCATGAGATCAATACCTTTGCATCTGCAAAGTGGAACAGCGGAATACATTTGTCAAGTGAAGTAAAATAAGTGGACACAAAGTTAATAACTTTACCAGCACTGATGTGTTATCAACACACACACACACACACACACACACACAAATATGTCACTTCCATGTCTATGTCACTGCTGTGCTGAAAATGATCCACCACCCAAATAATGTTTACTGGTTGTCCTGTGAGGGTCTTGATCATAAATGAAAGGGGTAAATGGGACAAAGAACAGATGCACTGCAGTCTGTAACTGTAAATTACAAAATGTAGAACTACAACAGCTGTAAGGCAAGTAGAGCTGATAAAATGTGTTGATACACGGTAGGTAGCCAATAAAACACATATGTCATTGTATGGGGTGATGAAGAATGAAAGAATAGAGCACAATCCCCTCTCTGCTATTCATCTTCTCATTAAGACTAGTGTTTATATAATAAAGGCACTGGCTCTCACTGATCGTATCTGCTGCTGAATGTCATAAATGTCTATATAAACATGTCATATATTAAATTTATGCTGGTTCACTGAAGGATGAAGGGCCATAACTGTAAAGTCAGAGTACCTTAAAGAACACTGGAACCCTCCTTTCAGGGACTCTCTCACTCTCTCTGATCCAGTTAGGTGCATTTCACTGTTGATTGCACAAAGTTTTCCTCTAGGTTCAAGGTTCAAGATTACTTTGTCATCAGCAGTCATGTACGTGTACATAGTGTGTTATATAACGTTTTTCCAAGGACTATGGTGCAACATGTAGCAACATACAACATTCAACAGTCAACAGAGTGCAGGTTACAATAGACAACAGGCAAATAATAAATAGACAATAAGTGTGGATATAACATAAACCTTCTGGGATGATTACTGAACAGGAGGCAGTTATAAGCACTGAGCAGAGTCTGAAACATTACATGATGCAACTGGAGAAGAAACTTCCTCTTGGCTATGGAGGTGGTGTTGAGGGTTCAAGACAGGTCCTCCATGATGTGGATGCCCAGGAACGTGGGTTTTTTACTCTACAGCAGTGCCATCAATTTTGAGAGGTGGGCAAGCAAGTCTTGTCATTGTTCCTGATGAGACCCACCACCATCATGTCATCTGCAAATTTGATGATGTGATTGGAGCTGGAGTTTGGTAAGCAGGCATGTGCCAGGAGTGGAAAGAGCAGAGGGCTGAGTACACAGCCCTGTGGTGCTCCTATACTTACTGCAATGGTGCTGGAGACACCAATGTGAACTGACTGATGTCTCTCATTCAGACAGTCCAAAATCCAGTTGAACAGAGGAGGTCTTAGGACACAGCCTGCTCAGCTTGGTTGAAAGTCTCTATGAGATGATGAGTTGGTGTTAAAAATGCTGAGCCGAAGTCAATGAACATGAGCATCCTTACGTGGGTGTTTCTCATGTCCAGGTGGTTGAGTGACAGGTGTTGTGCAGTGGATATGGACTGGTTGGAGCGGTAAGCAAACTGAAGGGGGTCCAGTGAGCTGGGAAGGGCAGATTTGAAGTTGTTCATGACTAGTCTCTCAAAGCACTTCATCATGACATTTGTGAGGGCTACAGGATGGTAGTCATTCAGGCAGGTCACGAATGATTTCTTGGGAACAGGGATGATTGTGGGGGCCTTGAAACATACAGGAACAACAGACTGAGGTGTTAAACACATCAGTGAGGATGTTGGTTAGCTGGTCTGCACACACACCAGAAGCTTTGCATGGGTTAAATCTGGCTGAAGCTGTGGTCAGGCAGGGCTCACTAATGAGTCTGTTGAACCGTGCATAAAAGGCATTCAACATGTCGGGGAGAGAGGCATCGCTGTAACTGAGAGAAGGTGGTATTTTGTAACTTGGATGACCCACCACACTCTCCAAGTAGTTTGAAAGTGCACTTGGATTTTTTGGACATATGTATACTTTGCTTTCTTGACTTGCATGGCTAGGTTAGCACATGCAGTTCTGAAGACAGCCTTGTCTCCAGACCTGAAGGCAGAATTCCAGGATTTCAGCAGGTTTCTGCACCGCTCATTGTTTTGTGTAAATGTACACACCACCTCCCCACTTCTTACCGCTCTTCACACTGTCTCTAGCCATGCGGAACGGCAAGGGACCGACTAGCTGCACCGTTGAATGCCATACAACCACATTTCTATGAAAAGTAAAGCACAGCAGTCCTTCACGTCCTTCCTTGTGAAGTGTCTGAGCTTTAAGTAGTCTATCTTGTTGTCCTAGGTGTTTGCCAGCACGAGAGATGGGAGAGTGGCTCTGTTTGGGTTAGCCTTTAGCCTAGCATGGAGCCCTGCTGATATGTTGGGTTTCCGGGTGCAAACACACCGCTAATGGGTGAAATTCGGCCAGCTAGCAGCTCGTTTTATTCTTCTTAAAGTGTTGTATTTTTATTATTGTTATTATACAGTAATGAGAGCTTGTCAGACAATGTTTATGTACCATGAAATGACCTGATACATAATGAAATAGCCCTGCATTCACTAAAGTCTGTGTCACACATCAGTGGTACAGACAGTGTGTCCCTCACACATTAGAGAGAAGATACTAATTTAAGAGGAAGCTGAAAGACATGAGGTTGCACAGTGTCAAGCCTTTTCTATTCATAAAGCTTTGTACATTTGTCTGTCTGTAGTAAGTGAAAGCTCTTTCTGCATGGCTGGACAGTCAGTTGGCCTGACAAATGAGCCATGTTCACACTGATAACTATATCGCTGCTCCTGGGAGATGTGTCATTAGAAAAACACAGGTCCACTCAACAGGGCTGCTGCTGGCTAGAACAAAATGCTGCTGAGTGGCTATGAGGAACGAGAGAAGAAAGAGAGATTAAGGGAGGGACAACCTGCACAAGGATCTTCAACACTCGAACATCTTAAAGAGACTATTAAGAGTCATGTCCTCCACAGAGTTTTCCAGCCCTTTCTCAAGGAAATGGAGGGCAATTTATTCACCCTTAATGCTTATGTCCTGTATAATGACATTTCTGCCTGCTAATGGCCTTCAACTCTTGTGTTACACGATACAAATTTAACAGCTCTATGAACAACCAAGGGCTAATAATGGACCATAATAATCATTAATAACTGCAATGACTATTCAGTTTTTTTATTGTCTCTAGCAAAAAGACTTTACATCATCTTTGTCAACATTCTAGAGATTATTATTCTGCAACATAGAAAATGGAGCAGAATGGCTTAAAATGAAGTGTGAAGGCCAGTGGGTTAATAATAACACTGCATGAACATAAAAAGTCAGTAAACATTCATCAAATTGTCTTAACAGTAGCCAGCTTCTTTGTTATCAGTGTTCTGTCCAAATGCTGATTTTGAAATGGAATCCTCAAATGAAAATACCTTTGATGATGTCACAAAGTACATTTTTATAAATGAAGATATATCTCTCCTCGGCAGTGTGATAATATTAGTCTGGATGCTAGTGTCACTCATTTAACTTTGACTTATGACTCATTTGACAGCATGAATGATTGTGGCTATGGTTGCAGTGCCATAGTAGTAGTTAACGAACATAAATACTTGCTAAAGACGATATATATAAATGCCTGAAAAAGAGAGAACATAAATATTTGATTAAGTACGAGGGGAGCTAGAATTTTGCATCATTGTTACACGCCATAGAAGCATGGCTACAAAGCTATTTCTCAGCCAGCTTTTGGAACATCCGACCACAACGCCATTTTCCTCATTCCTCTGTATAAACAAAACAGACGTAGGCATAATGTAGTTACTTAGGCAATGCTGGTCTGCCCAATCAGAAGCTACGCTACAGGACGCGCTCAATGACGTATAATGGGACATGTTCCTGTCATGCGTGGACAACATTGACAAGTTTATGGATGTAGGAGTTAGCTTTGTTAGCATGCTAGCAGAGAAAAGTAGACCATAGGTGGACAGATTCATTCACGCTGCAGTGAATGCCAGGACTGTCACTGGGGTCCAATGTGGGTCTCGCCACCGCCAATATGAGCACCTACAAACGTGTAGGTCAGAGATGCCAAGTGTCGGTACAGAGGGCAACTGGAGTCTCACTATGACCAGGGTGACACACAGAGCATGTGGCTTGGACTGCGCACCATCATGGACTACAAATGATGGTGCAATGGTGCAATGATGCAATAATCAATGCCGACTCTGCATTCGCCCTGGAGCTGAATGACTTCTTCACCTGTTTCGAGGTTAGCCAGGTGGCTAGTGCTAACTACAGCCTGACAACGGAGGATGGTGGTGTCATCAGCGAGGAATGCATGTAACCAGACAGACTTGTGTCGGTGTATGGGTGTAATGTAGGACCAGAGCACTGGGGGAGCTGGTGCACCTCAGCAGATGTTGTGGTGATGAGGGAAAAGAGAATGCCCTATATAAAATTCACAGATGTGAAGATGGAGGCCACATTGCATGCTGGACTGGAAGAAAATGACCAAGCATGTTGTGGAATGGCGAAAGCAGTACCATCCAAACATTCCTGGGAAGACTCAAAGTAGAATTGAAAACTGAGTTCACAATCAAGGTAGAAATCCAGAATTCCAAGGCCCAGTTAAACTAGCTTACCCTGCTGTTGTGGATTAACCAGTACATGATCCACAACCTAAGCCATCTGAAGCTGTTGACCAACACTCTACAGTGCCCCTTTAATGTCTCATTGGAGATTGCCCCATGATCCAGGTGTCGATTGATGGAATCTAGGTCTCCTGCCTGATAGACTCCCAGGTGTCCATGGTATGGCAAGACTGGTTTAAGAAGCATTTTGGGCAAGGTCAATGGCTGAAAGATCCAACCTCCTGGCTCAGATCAAGGACTGTCAATGATAAGGAGATCCCATACCTATCACGTCTGGACCATCTCAGTTATGCTCATAATGGAGTCCGTCGCCTGAGTACTAGTTGGTACGCAGCTCCCCAGAGAAAACAAAATGAGCCAAAAACCTGAGCACTTTAGTCCTGAACATCACTTGATTGCCCCTGAACCGATGGAGATAGGAGCCCACAAGGTGAAACCACAGGCGTGGAGGAGAGGAATGGAGGGTTTGTGCCTGTACTGTGGGTGTAAAAGGCACGTGGTTGCAGCCTGACCACTCTTCAAACCAAAGGTCCTAAATCTTACTCTCCCTTTGTACAATGTTTCACCTTCTGTACGGACACAATGCACAATTAATGTAAATATTTCTTGAGGTATTTTGTCTGTATCTGTTTCTGCCCTCATAGATTCTGGGTCGGCTGGAAATTTTGTGTCCAGAGCTATGGTGAAGTTGGGCTCCCGCTGGAGAGACTAATCAAACCTATCACTGTGCGTGCAATAGGCAGGCATTTAATAGCTGGTAAATTGGTAACATGGGAAACCAATTTTTAATACTCAGGACAGACCCAGAACATGAAGAAAGGTAAAGGTTTATGTGTTGGAGCATCCGGGGCCCTCATGATTCTGGGTCTACCCTGGTTGAAATATCATAATCCTGTGCTAGATTCCCATTATATTAGTTCATGTTTGGGAACAAAGTCCATAGAGAGCCCACTAGCAGAAGTTCCACCACAAATTCCAGAGTAGTATCGTGATCTAGCAGAGGTGTTTAGCACATGGAGCCCGTTTCCCTCCACATCGGCCCTGGGGCTGTGCGATTGACCTTCGACCTGGGAAGGAACCGCCTTGGTCACGTATTTACCCTCTCTCTGAAAAAGAGACTAAAGTTATCAGCAAGGCACTCCGACAGGAGTACATTCGCAGGTCCTGCTCTCCTGCATCAACCAGTTTCTTCATTATAGAGAGGAAAGATATGGATCTATGTCCATGCATTTCTTATCATGGCCTAAACACAGTAACTGTAAAATACTCTCATTCTCTTCCTCTCATTCCCCCGGCCATCAAACAGCTCTGTGGAGTGAGCATATATACTAAGCTTGACCTACAGAGCTCCTATAACCTTGTGTGCATTAGGGCAGGCAATGAGTGGAAGACAGCATTCAGGACCACCCAGGGCATAACCATTATTTGGTAATGCCATATGGCTTGGCAAATGCCCCCTCATGCTTTCAAGCATTCATGAATGATGTATTTTGTAATTGTCTATTTAGATGATATACTTATTTACTCCAAAAACTTTGCATCGCTTATTTAGGATATCAGATAGGTCCGGGGGGGTGGCGATGATTATAAGGTTAGAAAAGTGACTGAGTGGCCTGAACCTACTACAGTTAATGAACTGCAGAAATTTCTAGTTTTTGCGAACTTCTATTGAAGGTTCATTCGAAATTTCAGTACTGTGGCAACACTGCTAACTAGCCTACTGAAGGGAAAACCCAAAGTGCTAAAGTTAACACCAGCAGCTAGAGCTCCAAAATGAGAAATCTAATGCACTTTATAGATGCTTTCCAAATTCAAAAGTAATAGAATCAAATGAATCTATAATCCCATCTTCAGTGTTAGTAGCGCCACTGTTGGTAAAAATGCTAAAGAAACCGTGGCCTTGGTAGTTCCAGAATGTAAACTCTCTGTACCTTCTATCTTAAGAAACAAGGTAATTAAATGGGCCCATACAACACCTGCTATGGTACATCCCAGAGTAATTTTAACTGTGGAGCTAATAAGTAGAAAGTACTGGTGGCCTTCCATTAGAGCTGACGTGGAGAGGGCATTTGCACTATATCTCGGACACCAAGACAACTACCAGCTGGTAAATTAATGCCTCTACTGGTACCACAGAGGCCATGGTCTCATATTGCTGTAGACTTTGTGACGGACCTCCCAGTATCAAAAGGGTACACTACTATCTTAGGGAACAAGACAACAAGGGAAGTGTGATGCATGTAATGTGTACCTTTGCCTTAATCACAAAAGAAACTGTTATGCTGCTTGGCATTGTAATTAGACTGCTTATTGTATTCTTATTCATACTTCTACTTTATTTATACTTATTTACTTTCTACTGTTTTTTTTACTTATACTATATTTGTGATGTTGATACTTATTTCGTCTATGTTGTACCATCAATAACTACATGTGACAAATAAAAGTATTTATTTATTTTTTAAAAAGATTTACAAGATTTAGTTACTACAAAAGCTGTGGGAGCAGTGCCAAGCAGACAATGACAGCCATTGACACATGGCCATTGACCCATCTAGTGAATATACTTGTGAAAGAGCAAACTTCAAAAGTCTTGCTCAGATGTATTTAGGGTTTGGTTTTTGTCATGATGTGTTTACACAATGTTTAAAATATTCTACATTCACTTTACTCACATATTGTTGCTGAAGTTTTCCAGAATATAACCATTTGTGTCATCTTTAGCATAGATGTTCTTAGTTGTTAAAAATGTAAAGGTGTAGCAAACTGTGCCAAAAGCCCTGCAGAAGGTTAAACAAATATGGCATGTCTTGTTTCAGAGTACAGCATCTAGTGAAGCAAGGAAAGTAAGGGAGAAGAGTCTGTGTAGTGGGTGGGAACAGCCCTTCTGTCACGAGTAGAGTGGATAAGGGAAGGGGGAGGACGCAAAGCTGAGTGGAAATATGAGCAAACAGTTTAATAACAAAACAAACACAAACCAAAATACAGAAAACAAAGGGAACCCCGACTCAGGCCATAAACAGAAAATACAAACCAAAATACAAAACAGTGCAAGGCTCGTGCTATACTAGAGGATCAAACAACAAAAACAGTCAGGCAGTCTGGAACACAGACAAGAGTAAATACGTGGTACAAGGAATCAGAACGAATGAGCAGTAAACACCAACTAAGGGGATGTAGCACAAGCCTGCAGAAACAAAACACAACAAAAAACATACGGGTTAGAACAAGAAACAACAAGAATGCAAAATGGGGAACAATCACACACCAAAATATAACAAATACAGACACTTGACTTGAGGTCAGACTGGGCTTAAATAATGCATGGGATAGAAGACAGGTGAGACCAATATGGACGGGATTGAAGACAGGTGAAACAGAACGCGGAGACTCGAAAGGGAGGAAGGGAGGAACGGAGGTGGGTTGGGATGCGGGAAGGTGTCATGGGTGCCGTGCGGGGGAGAGACAAAGACAGGATGTATAAGGGGAGAACAACTGAGTTTAATGTCCAACAAAAAGCAGCACAATAAAGGATGCAGCGGGGGAACCCCGGCTCAGGCAAAACGTAAAAAGAAAAAACCAAAAGGCAGGCTGCAGTTGAGACCCGTGCTCCGACAAAACGAAAAGAAAGAAAAACAGGGCTGGCATAAGCAGCTGGCACGAAGCCGAAGAGGCTCCCCTGAGTAACGCTGAGGACGGGCCTCAAACGGCTGGAGCACGAGTCTGTGAAGACAGAGAGACACAGAACATGAGGGGAATCAAGGCAACAAAGTGATACAAGCACACACACCAAAAAAGAGCTAATACAGGCATGTAGACTTGTGGTCAGACTGGCCTATAAATACATGGAGGGAAAGTGGGACAAGTGAGGCAGGGAATCAACAGAACGAGACACAGGTGCGGCGGATCAGACGGGAGTGGTGCAAATCATATTGAGGACTAGAAAGGGAGGAAGGGACCAAGGGAACAAGACAGCAACGAAGGGGAATCGGGACACGGACAGACAGGGCACGGAAAGAAAAGGAGAGGAAAATAAAGAGGGAAACTAATACTCAGGCGAGCGGGAACGGACTCTACGAGGAGGGGGCAAGGCAGCCGTGACAGAAGGGATGGAACAGAGACAGACACGGAGAAGAAACTAAAGTACAGAAAACACAGAGACGTCAGGGACAAAATAAATGGATAAACTAACATTCAGGGGATTGGGAGCGGAATCTACGGGGGGAGGGCGAGGCGACCGTGACACCTTCACAGTGTTACTGGCTCTGTTTAAGCAGCGGGTTTGGAAAACACAAAAAGCAGTGTGTTACAGTCTGAGACAGCGCAGTTCCCGTACCAGACAGTGATGCAACAGGAGAGGAGACTTTCAATGGTGCTCTTATAGAATGTGGTCACTCTCTTAAGTCTCCGTAGAAAGTGAAATATGGATGCCTAGGAATTTGGTGTCGTCGACCCTTTCTACAGCAGCACTGTTGATGGTGAGAGGAGCTGGATTTCCTGAAGTCAATTATCATCTCCTTTGTCGACATTGAGAGAAAGATTATTGTCCTTATACCAGGCAGCCAGTCTTGTCATCTCCTCTGTGTAGGTTAAGACGTTGTCGTTACTAATGAGACCACCCACCATCATATCATCTGCAAATTGAAAGATTTGATTGGAGCTGGACTCTGCTGAGCAGTCATGGGTCAGGAGTGTGAGGGAGCAGAGGGCTGAGGACACAGCCCTGCAGTGCCAATACAGACTGACTGAGGTCTGTCAGTGAGAAAGTATAAAACCCAGTACACCAGGGGGTAGTCATTCAGGCAGGTCACAGATGATTTATTGGGGATGGGGATGATTGTGGTAACCTTGAAACATGAAGGAACAACAACTTGCTTCAGAGAGGTGTTAAACACATCAGTGAGGACATTGGTAGGTTGGTCTGCACACTCCTTAAGCACCCGTCCAGTTAGCTTTGCGTGGGTTAACTTTGACAAGAGTACTTCTCACTGCAGCTGTGGTCAGGCAGATAACTTGTTCGCCTGGGAGAGGAATGGATTTCCTTGCGGGCTCTCTGTTCAGTGTTCTGAAAGTACCTTTGGATTTTTTGGGCATATGCATACTGTAGGATGAGAGAAATTTTAATACACATTTGACGACCACGCACCATACCCAGAATTCCAGCACAAAAGGGGAGGGTGGGAGGCTAAGTGAACAAGAGAGAGCCCTTCTATTTGAACAGCAGACAGAGATACACTGAAGGAGCAGATTTACACCAATTTGAACACTTAAAGGCTTCAGGACACACACACACACACACACACAACCACCCCTAAGCAACTGTGTTGTAAAGAGAGTTTGCTGAGCCTTCAGATGGAACCGAACTGGTTACTGCTTCATTCACGCCTAAAACTCCAAGAACAACTCTAAACAACTTCTTCAACTCCTCACCTTCAAGATCGACACCAAGAACTCTGAACCCCAAACTCCAACAACTCTGCAACTTTGCACAAACCCTCAAAACAGCTTCACTCCGACCTGGCGAGTAAGTATATAGTTCTTTCCCATTTTGATAACTTTGGTGCAAGGCTGATTACACGTGCCTAAACAGTTTTCTTGTGAGACTGGGTTGTGTTACTTTATTATGCTCACTGTTCAGGGACATTTTAACTTCAGTAATCTTATCAATACCATTACTCATTCCATCAGTACTCATGTGTGTTTTATGTTTGTCTTGTGTAGTAATAAATGTCTTATTGTGACCAGCGATTCCTTTTTCTTGTTCACAAGGTCCTTTTTCTTGTTTACAAGCCACTTCAAAACTGATAGGATGATACCTATGCTCACAACGTAACTAAGGCCTCGTTTACACTGTCAGTTAAATGTGACCCAATTCCGATTTTTTGCTCATATGTGACACAGATCGGATC
>JBBPDB010026922.1:0-12049 GCA_037974465.1 Brachypetersius altus | reverse complement strand
TTTACTCAAAAAAATTGAGTGCAAATTGTTACTAAAATTTTTTTAAGTAAATTCTATGAGTTATTTCTTTGAGTGCAGGTGGACACCGGCTTGCCCTTTATATGCAGAGCAATATTACAGTCGCTTTGTAGGGTGTACATTTGTCTAGTCATGACTTTTCATTTCATGTGTTGTGTTTAGTGGAGGAGAATATTGAGCTGCTCCAGCCTCCTGCAGAGCCAATCTCATGTGATCCTGAGGTAAAGGAGAGTGTGCAAATTACTATGTTTCACAAAATGGGAACCATGTTGGTGCAACACAACAAATGTACTCTTAATTTTCAGGTGGATGAGGGTGATGAAACATTGACTGCTGTGTCTGATCTGGACATCCAGGTGTTTCATTGCTTGTGTGTTTTTTTTATTACCCAGAACATAGTATGGCATGTCATATTTACCTGTACTTATTTTTCAATTCCATGTTGGAGAATTGAGTGTTTAGTCTCCCTTATGAGAAATTTGTGAGTTGGCCTATTGGTATGACAAGCCTGCACAATGTCTCCTCGTTACAATGGACACATTCAGAGTCGTTTAACATTGTGGCTTATAGCCTATTTATAGATCATCTCATGATTTTGTTGTTTAACAGGCAACATGATTTCTTAGGTCAAACATTTGAAGCAGTTTGTGAGATTGAAGGTTTCAAGAGACTGAGTCACATGTGTCTTAATACTAGTTAACCTCAGTAACAAAGCACAAACGTTTTGTCACTATTTAGGTTTAGTGTTGACCATTTATTTAATTCCCTTAGTGACTGGGGAAATTACACCAAACATGTGTGACCAAGGTGACAATGGGCAGCTGGTAGCCTACTGGTTAGGGCATTCACCCTGTGATCAGGAAGTCATGGGTTCAATTCCCAAGAATGCTAGGCACCGCTGGTGTACCCTGAGCAAGGTACCTTCCCATACACTGCTCCCCAGGTGCTGTGTTTCCGGCTGCCCCCTGCTTCACTTGGCGAATGGGTTAAATGCAGAGGTGGAATTTCGTGCTGTTCACACTGTGGGCTGGGGTGTTCACGTATGATAAAAATGGTCACTTTTGGTGGAGTAACCAGATCTGAAGACACTCTATTGTGGGACTGCAGAATTTAACCGCTGATCATCTTTACCAAGGCAGTGTTATGTTCCCCATTAAATAATTCTGATGATGAATTACCAGCAGGGCAGGAGAGTTATTGGAAGTCGAAGTTAAGGACTGGGCATTCGTTTAGAGAAAAGATAAAAGATAAAGGGTGTTGTTGACACACTTGATGAAAAACAAGAGGTCATCAACACCATGAAAAAGTAGACCATACACTCATGATATCATTATTGTCTAGAGTTGTCAGGAATGCCATGTGTTTTATGTAAACTTTCAAAAATGAAGTTACTTTTACAGTACTTTCTTCTGTAACCAGAATGATTGAAACCACGAGACATTCTCTTTGACAACAAATGCTTACAAACTGTACTACAAAGCTGGAGATGGTATTTGGATTTTACCACTTTATACCCATCCTCCCAGGCTTACAAAAGTTACCCAATATGTCACCCCCAGATTATTTTTGAACTTGGAGCCTCTTGAAAATTACCGTGTTTTGGTCAAAGCTTCTGTTTACCCCCACAAGCATTACTCCATCCTGTTCTCCCCAACTGTTGTAATGGTGAATTAATGTTTCTTCTCTGTAGTTTGGAAGGTACATATTCAGTGATGAGTGTGATGTCACACTTCATTTGTCTCAGAATGTGGTGATGGCTCAGTGGCATTTTGCTAATGGAGATAGCGGTCAGCTGTGACGAAACTTCTTTCTTGGATCATTCAGGACAGCCCAGGCACGGTTAGAACTGTATGATATGGATAAATTAGGGGAGAAAATGCTCTATTGTAATAGTTTAATTTTTGTTTAAAAAGATGGCGACTTAAGGATGAAATGGGTAATATCTAGGCGATCTTAAGGATGTAATAGGTAATGGTGACTAACTTTGCCTGGGTGGTCCAAAGACGTATGGCTATCAAACACAGGGGGTAAAACTTGTATGAAAGCAAAAGGGCTTACTCTGAGTGATCAGGTTAGGCACTGATTGACGTTGTCGACCATACTGGCTTGTATTCAATGAAACAGGATTAAAGGAAAATTTCTCTTACTTCAAAAAGTCTAACTTATTTATGTGGGAGTTCCATTCCATAAACATTGTTTAAATCCCCGCTTTGTTACCATGGTAACTTACACTAGTTAACAAGTCTGCTCTACCAGGTTTAAGTTCTCACTTAGTTAAGCTTTGTCTCAAAAAATGTTGGACATGTGGAAACGGATTCCTGAGAGATCTTTCCATCTTGCAAATTCCCACGCTATCACAAAACAAGAGTGTAAATATCTCATAATGTAATGTTAAATACTTGTAGTATTGCAAATGTCATACAATAAATGTAACAAATGAAATCTGAAAAAAATATATACTACTAATACGAACATAACACTTATTTAAAATATACAGTAACAACAGTAAACAAAAAATGATCATTACTCAGTTAATATAACTAAAGTCAGGCCTATTTCAGCAGCACTGAGTGAGACCAACACCTGCCTGGAGAGTTAGCAGAAAGAAGAAAGGCACAAGTATGACCTGTCCAGTTATAGAAGACCCTCTGTAGGAGTGTGTGTGAATAATTCAAAGGGCATTCAGACCACCAGTTCCAGTGTTGGTGATGCTGAGCATTTTGAATTGTAAGAATGTCGTACACAGCGATACGGTATTCTACTGGGGAGTGCTGCTTGGGGACAGGGGTTATGCCTGTCTGCCATACCTTTTAACCCCTTACCCAGAACCTCAAACTGAGGCAGAGAAGGCATTTAACACTGCCCACAACAGAACATGGACAAAAATCCAGATGACCTTTGGCCAACTAAAGTCAAGGTTCAACATTCATACACACCACATTTCTTTTAGACCAACTTTTCAGGTTTACATATTTCTTCCTGTAGATTTAGGCCCACACCAATGGCAGAGGAGCAGTGAGAGGACATTCCTGCTCCTGAAGAGCGAATAGATGGAAAGAGTGCACAGAACCTTTATAGAGACTGCAATTTTACAGACGCTGGTGATGGTCATGCCTCCACTGTTCTGAATTAAATTTAAAAAAAAAACACACACATGCTGAAAGTGAGAATTTTCAAAGATGTGTATTAATCAGACATTGTTTGAAGCTGTGGAGAGAGAACAGAAAATTAAACTCTTAGTTACATCCTTCTCTAGTTTCTTGATGTCCAACTTTGTATTCTTTATAAGAAGCCTTTTGTATTCAATATCTAGCTTCTCCCTTTCAACAGACAGGCACAGCTTTCTTTTATAAATGGCACATATATCCTGTGACAAGGGATAATGGGTCAAAAAAGAAGCTTAGTATGTTGTTGGTAATAATAAGTAGTTGTAAATCACTTTGCTCCTTGCTGAAGGGAACCGTGTTATGCTTAAATCCTGCAGTAAAGTATATTGTTAATAAATTCTTCAGACTGCAAACACATCCAAAGCATTGTGTATGTGGTTGTATGCATGTCATGTTTCTTCATCAACAGCCCTAGGTGTACTGGGGTCATCAAACTGCAAAATGAGGAACAATAAAGTTGTCAAAGCAACAGAAAATTGCATGATACTATCCTTTATTTAAAACAAAAAACATGGGTCAAAGGAGTCGTGGACTGATGTGGCTGTGGGATTAGCCAGAAATATTACTACATCTCTCACTTCAGAGACAGGCATACCAACAGTTATCAGAGATCACTATTATGGGATGTACACCTAGAGGAAAAGAAGCGGACAGTACCTTCTACATATTTTTCCCGGGCACCTGGGGGGATGATCTCTGATATGACCCCTTCTGTTCCTTCTACCTGAGGCCATACTTTATTGAAGCTCAGTGCGAGGTCCTCAGGTGGAGGCCCCCCACCAGTAGCAGTGCCCTGGCTCATTTTCTGAGTGGCTACAATTACATTTATGAATTTTGTAAACTAATACGATCAAACTGACATTTTTTTTCGTGAGATTCTTTTTATATTTAGTTTTTACTTGCTGCCAGGTTCTTCGCTTTCTACTGAGATTGCTTCTATTGAGATGTAATAGTGAAAGGTGGATATTCACAATGAATGGGCGAGAGGGTCAGTTGGAGCTGTATTTAACAACCTAAAGTCTTTGTAGTCATAGGGGTTACATATAGGCTTAAACTTTAGCTGACTTTAGTTTCTTAGTAAAATGGAAAGACAAAATGCAATTTAATGTATTTTATGCATAATTGAAATTTACACTATAAAGTAATACAAACATATGAAGCCAATAGGTGGAAGGGCTTGATGGCTGGGAGGTTCAAACTGGGAACCTTTTTGCAGTGAGGAGGCAGTGTACCACCAAATCACTATAGTCACAAATACTCATAACATGTACATGCATTTAGCCTTTCATAATTTATTGATGGCTACAGTATTGCCTTTTTTTGTTATATTTTTGTGTTCTTCGATTCACTCTAATTGAAGCATTTGTTCTGCTGTTGATAAAGGTCTGCTCTCGTTTTGCCCTCGTTCTGCATCATTTCATCGAGCTCGTGGCCATACATTCATTTGGGCTCCGTAAATATCTTGGGTGCGCACTAAGTGAGACTATACAAGTCTGTCTTGAATTAGCCTTGATTGGAAAAGCCTGAACTGAGTTAATGGAACGACTCAAGGCTTGGCGTTAGTTCGAGTCACACTTTTTCGGGGGAGTCTGGCTTTCTTTAGCTACTTTAACGGGATATCCCTCTGGTAGGAGCAGGATTGAGATGCTGCATAAATTGCCTTGGCAACATACTTCCGGTTAAACCTAATCACCCTTCGTAGTACGGATTAATCACAAAGTTACACCTCTTACCATGATAATCCAGTAAACTTGCTTCATAGTACAGGCCCCAGTACTCTGTTATTGCTTTTGCCCCCTGTGTTTGTTGCTTGTTAAGGGAGCCATATTATGTTAAACTCACTTTACTTATAATCTCACCAGCTTTATTCTTTATAGTTTCAGGCACCTTTCAAAATGAGCCCTTTGAACTTCATGAACTTGTTTTTTGAAAAAGTGACTTAATATGTCCCCTTTAAAATCAGATGCACAAATTCCTTCATATGTGTTCCTGTTTCCACACCTATGACACTGCTTTAAGTAATTTCCTCTGGGATGCATAGTTTTCTGATGTTGATCACAGTAAAGAAGATCTGTGCAATGTCAGAGAATGAATCCCTTTTCTTTGAAATGTATTTGACTTTTTTGTGACTTCCATTCTTATATCTTTCCTTTCTGGATTTCTTTCTGTGCACAGTGCTCTATACAGAATTAGTTGTATGAATATGATCATTTAATATGATGTTTTTAAACTACAAAAGCACACATTTTCCTTGTGGATTTTAACAAAGCAGGCAGATAAGAGAAACCCAGAGATGACTCTCTTCCTTCTCTCTGATGTCTCCTGTTTGCTGAGATCACAGCAGATAGCATTACATAAAAATGCAAAAGAGCAGGAAAAATGAGCAATTACATGTCGGAGGTTAGGTTTTGGCTTTCATTTCATGGTAAAGTATGCCATTAAGGTACAGAGCCTGGGAAATGATCCTTGCTCATTTAGCCCATCTGTGATGTTGGCATGTGATTAAAAGGTGAGGCCTGAGTATTCAAAAAAACACATTAGTGGTTCAGCTTGTTCACAGTGGCATCTAAGGTTAGAGATTTGTTTCTTTCCATTTTCCTTCCCGTTGGGCTGCTCATCATTAAGTGTGAAAGCTCTGAATGTGACAGTGTTGGGTCAGGCACTGCTTGGGCAGAGTGTTGGCAAGTGAAGGGGCTGAGTCTTACGCACCGGAATGGTTCATTGAGTCAGTCAGGCTGTCCCTCAGAGCCTTGCTACAAAGAACCAGGCTGACACCACCCTGGCAGCCTAGTCTCACCTTCAGGAAAAGTGTTCCTAGGGAGGCACAGTAATAATACATGCAAAGGGTTGAGGGAACATGAACAGCTGGCTTTGGGATAATTTTGAGTTCAGCAGACTTGAGTCTGTAAAATGCATGCCATGCAGTCAATATATGGAAATGAAGCAATTCCAGCTATTTCCGCCCAGTCTGCCTTTGAATGAGACACATTTAGGGCAGGTTATGTCATGTTAAAAATTGTTTGTTGTAAAACAGTAAACCATCATAAATGGGCCTCTGTGTAGAAACTGAAATGAAACAATGTATGATATGGGCCTTTTCAGCCAATGACTGTTGGCTTTGTGAAGAGGAGGCCTCAAGGCTGTGGGGGTGTCTCAAAGGTAGCACTACAATGGGGTAAGAGTGAAGAAAAGCATGGCTAGCAGACCAGGCTAAATGCTTTTGTCATACCATGTTCCTTGCATACATCTCAGTGAAGTTCTATGATTCTCCCATGATAACCTGCTATTACCTCATACTATATTGTAGCTGTTGGCATAAGTTACACTGTTTGTATGATGAATATCTGCTCTTATTCATGGCATACTGGTGTGACATTTTGAATTTTGTAAAGTAGTATTTTGCCCACTTTGCTGGTCTTTTTGAAATAAATACTTTGGTTACTGCTTGTGACAAGAGAAAATAGTCTCTAACCATTGACAGTTTGCTTGCAGTTGTTACAGTCCAGCTACTGGTAGAAAACTGGTAGCATCTGTAATTGAGTCATGTTCTCTTTCACTGAATACTGTATATAAGTGGCAGTATCGGTGCTGATATCAGTGCAGCTTTTTTCATCATAATCTGATGGTATTTGTAAAAATAAATGTAATGCAAAATGATCTGAAAATACCAGTTAAAGAGCTAACATTCGATGGTACAATAAATAATCCAGCATTGCACATAATGAGCAGGACATTTTTAAACTAAAAATGCATTCTTATAAAAGTCAAAGGTTACTGTATAGTTATAGACCATATACTTGAGTCTAAATCTGAAAATCTTAATTATTTTGGCCTGTTCCACACGCTACAAGAGTAGGTACAGTTACAACTCATAAATCCAAAATTCTAATTTATCCAAAGAGTAACATGCAAAGGAATCACCAAACCCAGTTTAATGGAGCTCATGCCTCCATTTGTTACCCAACAACCAAAGTAAAAAAAATTATTAATTATAATCATTGTGCAAATTCACTAAATGATACATAGTCGTAATTGTGGTTATGGAAAATTATTATAGTTAAAATGTTGTGCAAATGTGAGTCAAGTACATGAAGTTTACACACGTTAAGTTTGTTTTTTATGTTGATTTACAAGGATCTTAATGTTTGTGTACAACAGATATAATAATAATAATGATAATAATAATATAGTAATAACAATAATAATAATAAAATAATAAGTCTTTGAGTGGCAATGTTTACAAATGGCATCTCTAAATGTGGGATTTTTGAGCTGCATGTTGAGCTCTAAATGTTTAGAAGATATGCTAATTGGCCACACCTAGCAGGGGCGGGGCTGTGTGCTGTGATCTGCCCTCACCAACATGGAGGATTTGCCTTAAATGATCTTAATTCTAAATATTAAATATGAAAAATATATCTTACACTCTAAATGTGAAACTCCACAGTTAGATGGGGCTCGGTGACACCTTTCCAAAGGCCCCTTGAAAACCATTATTAGCTGATAACCATTCACCTCGGACAAAAGTAATGAGACACCGGGGGGAGGTGAACGGTTTTCGGGTCGTTGGAAAGAGTGCGAGATATAAATAAATAATTCCATGAAATGAACATGGTTTACGAGTTTTGACTCACGAGTCACAGCACCCGAGTCAAGTCTTGAGTCGCTGAGGGAAGTCTAAAGTCAAGTAACAAGACTTTCTTTGTGCGACTGAAGTGCGACTCAAGTCCGAGTCTCAGACTTGAGTCCCCATCTCTGATTAGAGGGAGAGCAGAGTAGTGAACGTTATTTACACTGCCTTTGCTTTTTTGACATTACCTGGTTTGATACTGTTAATTGGTGTTACTTGGGTTATATCACTAAGGCTCTCTGGAAAGTGAGTTGTGGGTGCTTTAGGTGCTCAAACTTTACTGCAAATTCCTTCAACTGAACCTAAACAGGTAGAAAGAGGCACTTTCGGTTTTTTTAAAGAAAGAAAGTCTTACAGTTATCTGTCTGAATGTCTGGTCATGAAATGCAGTGATGTGGTACTTTTCTACTTTTCACAACCACTCAGCATCAACACACACTTCTGGGATTCTCTTATCTGAGTCACAGTCGACCTCTCCCTCTGTGTAAGTGCATCCAGTCCGGAGGGTCCCCTCTCAAGCTCTCTGCAACCTGCATGTGTGTGTGTGTGTGTCTGCAGAGCCGTCAGTTCATTGACATTGGACAGTCGTTTTCAAGTTCATAATCGAAATAAAATTAATTACTGTCTCTGTATCTCTGTGTCTTTGCAGTCATTACATAAGCAATTTCCTGTGGGATTAATAAAGTTTTCTGATACTGATTCTGATCACACTTCTCTCTGAAATCCTAATGTAAGCTTCTGCATCAGTGGTGTGTTTATGTATATATACAGTAACCCCAACGCCCCCTCCAAATATGCCCCCAAATATGTCCCAAAATACTTTAATTTCATTTTTATTAATCATGGAGAAACTTGCTCCCAATCAACAGCAAGGAGAAATAATGTACTTGGATTGGCTACTTTCAAACCTCCCGCCTTTGAATACAGCGGTATTTTACCATTTCAAGACACACTTTTTGTATTTAGGTTGGTGATCCCTGTCCTAGACTGTAATCACAGTTCATTATATAGATCCCCCTGCTCATTCCACTGATGCTTGACTGGATTGAGATATTGGGAATTCAGAGGCCAAGTCAGCTCCTTGAATTCTATGTTTGACACCTTTCTATCATAGCCAGCATTTCAGCACATGCATTGTTTCAGCAATTTGTTCTATAGTAGCTCTTCTGTGGGAACGAGCTATCATTTGCTCCCCAGCTGTCCTTCCCTGGACCATTTTTATTGGTACTAACCTCTGCATGCCCAAAATATCCCACAAGACCTGTAATTTTGGAGACAGTCATTCTTTCATAATTTGGTGCTTTGGTCGTTGTGGTACTTTGGTCATTTTTTTCTGCTTCTGAAAAAAACTACTTTCCCGCTAATATATGCCAGCCCTGGACAGTTGCCATAGTAACAAAGAAATAAATGTAATTCACCTGTTCACCTGTTAAGGTTATAAGTTATTTGTGCAAGTTTATTAGCCCTGATCTTGTGAGAAATAACACTTGGCCTCCTACAGAGCAGACAGCAGTGCATTTTCAAATGTGTTGCAATTCTCAAGATTTGCAGTAGAATGTTTATCTTGGTAGGTCTTTTAACATAAGCCAAAAGGTCTTGGATTATTTCTGGTTTACTCTCATTAACAATCTCTAATTGTTTCTTCTATTCACATC
The DNA here is from genome assembly GCA_037974465.1 of Brachypetersius altus. Lineage (NCBI taxonomy): Eukaryota > Metazoa > Chordata > Actinopteri > Characiformes > Alestidae > Brachypetersius > Brachypetersius altus. The sequence continues at coordinate 2,579 of JBBPDB010026922.1, read as the reverse complement.
CCCACTTCTAATTCCGACAGACAGAGTGGGAAGCCAGAGCACAGGGTCGCCCAGCTTCCATGCCCAGAGAGAATAAGAGAATTAACTGCCTTGCTGTAGAGAATAATGGTAATGAGTGAGAGGTGTATGTGTTCATGCTTGTGATTCACGTGTCAGTGGATTTGGGCTTCGCCCACCATCCAACCACAGACACACATTGAGTGTTAGAGGGAACTTGATCTGGTGCTTGACACTATAACATTGATTTAAAACAGCATTATATGGTCTTCATTTGCCACGCATTGCATAGAATACTTTCAGAAGTGCACCACCAGACTGTTTTACCACCTGCAGAAGATAAACAGCATGGCTTATTAGCTATGTTTTCTGTGACCTCCTAAAGTGGTTGAGTGGCTGAAAACGCTTCTGAGTGACTGAAATCTCTGTCCTAAAAACCATAAAAGCTCATGGCCACTGGCACAAAATGTACTTGACCATATCTTGATCAAAATGTGGGTTTTTTTTTTTTAGTAATTTCAAGTTTTTCTCTCCCTCTTTCTCTCTCTGTCTCTCACACACACAACACAAACACACAAATGCATAATATTTTAATCAATATCACAAGCAAATTGTGTAGCAGTGCATTTGCCTTAGCAGCACCCAGATGATTCTAGCTTGTCTCAAGGTTCAACACAAACAAAAAATCAGGACATAAACAAGGGTTTTTTTTTTATCTCCTCCTTGTTATGTGACAGACTCACTTCCCCACAATTCTCCCTGATAAAAACTAATGCCTCAATAAGAATTGCCTCCCGGGAAGTGTCTGCTGAATGCAGCAAAGCAGGGGCCATTTGTTTCCCTGCCGCAAAGAGACACAAACGCGAAAGCCACAGCCAACCTGGCTCAACTGGTATGTTGTAAAACGTTATCCCTCAGGTACAGAAATTAATAGACTGTTTGGACTGGCCGTAATGCTGACAATTTAATTTGTGCTAGAGGGACAGGCAGAGATCGTAAAAACCCCAACACTTTTACGAAACCTCAACCTCATCGCATGGTGCGAACAGATATGTTCCAAATGGTCTCCAGTTTGATCGTCATTTATGGGCCGGGTGGGTAATAAAAGCATGTAGGCTATTTATTGCGGGATTATAATGCACTCTGCTGTGATTCATGCAGGTCATTTTGCATTGTATTATTATTTATTATACGTTGGGCAGCGTTCGCGTCAGGATAAACTCTGATGCCTTTGCCATTTTATTTTATGGATATAGACTTGAGAGGGCCTGAGATAGCCTTTCTGTCACTGACCTTTCAAATGCAATACTGCAGTCTTGTGAGTGTGGTCTTTTCTTTGCACAAGCAATAAAGTCCCAAAAAGCTGGCCGATGTAATCCATGTGAATGAATTGATGACCATGTGTGCACATGTAAAGAGGATGCATTAGTAATGCCTAGAATTTTCTTGGAAAGTAGCACAATAACAGCCTTTTACTTTCATTAGACTTTGCAGAAAGCAAAGATACGTTGGGTGGATATCAGTTTAAAGACCCATATTAAAGTGATCCGTCCCTTGCTCCCTCAGCTCACCTGCCATGGTGTTTTTTGTCAGCAGAGGAAAGAATTTCATCATTTGGATTGGGGTATTAGGTGGGATGTAAAGTGTAAATTGATGTTTTTATTATTTATTTGCACACTTTATTTATCTATCCTCTTGCACAAATGCTCTTCTCTAACATCAACAGTATCACTTGCAGTATCAGGGTTTACTGTTTTTTCAAACTTGCAGCTCTGAAACGTAACTGGCTCAGCAGCAATAAGATGCTGTTTCATCAGCTTTACAGTTTTTTGTTTGTTTGTTTAGTCACAAACAAAAAAAAATCATATTCACTTTTTCAAAACACTTCACGCTGTTCACTGCAGAAATAACATAAAGCCTAACAAAAAGCTTGTTATGGTGGTTCAGTTTACACCCAAAATGTTTTGCAGTGACAAAAACACATTGCAAACACATCTAAAAAAAACCTCTATATTGTTATATTCTTAATGGCTATACAGAGAACTCATGTATCCACTTCTCATATTGACGCTGATACACTTTAGGCACAGCCCTAATGAAAAATTTGGACATGGATATTTTTTTATGGATTCCTTTCATGCAAAACCTGCTGCACGATCTAACTGTGGTCTATCTGAGCAATGCCAGCTGTAATTCATCATTGTAAAGTTCTCCTGTCTTTTCACATTTTTCTTCTCTTTGTCATTGTTGAACGCAGCCATGTGTCTGTCTGCCATGAGTTTGTTTTTGTTTTGATGCCTGTTTCCATCCTGGTCCCGCCTCCTCCTCAGTTTTTCCAAATACAGGTGCTGGCCATATAATTAGAATATCTTCAAAAAGTTGATTTATTTCACTAATTCCATTCAAAAAGTGAAACATTCATTCCACACAGACTGATATATTTTAAATGTTTATTTCTTTTAATGTTGATTATAACTGACAACTAATGAAAACCCCAATTCAGTTTCTCAGAAAATTAGAATATTACTGAAGACCAAAACAAAGAAAGGATTTTTAGAAATCTTGGCCAACTGAAAAGTATG
>JBBPDB010026912.1:0-12049 GCA_037974465.1 Brachypetersius altus | reverse complement strand
GAATAAAAGTCAAAAGCCTGACGACTTCAGTGGTGCTCTCAGTCAATTGCATCTCACCAGGAGGGGTCCACGTAACACTGAAGTGTATTTTTAATCCAACCATGAGCGATGGAGTCTTCAGACCTGATCGATTTCAAGGGCCTGTAATTCCATCAGAAGAGAGTAAATCCTGTTTCCTGACAATAAGCTAAAATATACAGAAATACTGAAACAGTAAATGAGACTCTACTGATGACTGAATGTAGCACATGGTTCACCTGAAAATACTAAATAAGGAAATCTAAATGGGATTTTAAATACAGGCTAAAGAGTGTTTATCAAATTATCTTTAAACTGTCCATTCAGCCTGTACTGGCTGGAGAACTCTGATGCTCATAAAGTGACTGATGCCAGCAAGAAGCTACATGAAAACACAGCTACAAACTTTTCAAAGCAAGAGAATATCCTCACGTGTCTCCTCGTGTACGGCGGGTCCTCGGGTTACGATACAGATACAGATCGGTTCCTACGACAGTGAGTAATTAGAATTTTTGGTGTACAAGGTAACATACTCTAGTCTCAGTCACTTACTGATCCTGACACAGTAAAATCATAATCTAGAACATAAAAAAACAAAAGACACAGAAAAAGGAAAAGGACGTTACTGCATATTCTTCTTCTCTGACTCACACACTGCGTTACTGCGTATTCTTCCACCCTTCACTCAAACGTCGCGTTACTGCGTATTCTTCCTCTCTGACTCACACACTGCGTTACTGCGTATTCTTCCACCCTCACTCAAACAGCGCATTAATGCATATTCTTCCACCTTCACTCAAACGCCGCGTTACTGCGTATTCTTCCACCTTCACTCAAACACCGCGTTACTGTGTATTCTTCCTCCCTCACTCACACGGTGCGTTACTGCGTATTCTTCCTCTCTGACTCACACGTTGTGTTACTGCGTATTCTTCCACCCTCACTCAAACGTCGCTTTACTGCGTATTCTTCCTCCCTCACGCACACGGCGCGTTACTGCGTATTCTTCTTTCCTCACTCACGCGCCGCATTACTGCGTATTCTTCCTCCCTCACTCATGTGCCGCGTTACTGCGTATTCTTCCTCCCTCTCTCACGCTTTTACTGCGTATTCTTCCACCTTCGCTCACACGCCGTGTTACCGTGTATTCTTCCACCTTCTCAAAAAACATACTAATCCGTGCTTCATCCCTGGCCAGCCCAGAACTCTTCCTGATCTCCCTGACCAGGGATGAGACTACACCATCTGTCAACATAAAGGTCCTTCCCATAACTTAAGCAATGGCGACCTCTAGTGGCCGCTGACTGGGGTTGTGACAGTTGAGTGGCTCCCTTTCATTATTCTTGGCGTGTGTTAACTAATAATTAAGCTTCATTCTTAAAGAAAGCTTTGACAGATTTTCTGACAACATTATTTCAAAAGAATAATATTTCTTCTCAAGCCCCGCCCTCCTGTTTAGTGCCTTCACCTGTCTGACCCTTAACCCACCCTGACAGAGCCACTCCCCATTTACCCTGCTGTGTTTACACCCCTGTTCTGTGTTTGCTCTTTGTCAGTTCTCCACTGTCCTTACTGTGATTCTCCAAGGATATTCCTCTGTGATTTTCCCCATGGACACGACTCGCTCATGTTTTTTTTCCTAGTCTTGATTTCATTCCTTGTTTATTTTTACATCTGTCTCTCTTCAGTCCCCCTCTCACACTGGAGAATTGGATTTTGTGTGCGTGACTGTTTCATGGAGAGGCTCGTCCTTCAGAGCCTCATGTTTTTAATACCAAGGTCATTTTCCACCTCATAAACAAAGTATTTAAAACAGTGTGTACTCCGAGCACACACACATGTATCTTCCTTTTCATAGAGCATCATCCAGTAACGAGTGAGGAAGAGACACATGCCTCACAGCACAAGCATCTCAGTCTTCATTAATCTCAAGTGTAAGCGAGGGAGGATGGAATTATTGACTTATTAAAACTGGTAGGAAAGAAGCACATGGTTACATGCCAGAAAAAAAAGATATAACATATGACACAAACCTCCGCATGTGATGAGCATGCCTGTGTGTGTGTGTGTGTGTGTGTGTGCACTTCCAACTCATTTCCTGTAACTTAAAATACGATTACATACAAATTCTTTCTTTGACCTCGGGCCAGTATGTAAAGACACAGCACCACAGAACGTTCCTGTGTTACTCCTCATGAGATTATACAGCCCTGGGTGTTAGGAGAGCTCTTGCTGAGTGTAAGCATCTCCAAATACAGCTCGACTTGGGTTGCAGGCTATAACTGAAGAGCAAACTTACAAAATTCACTCGGTCCAAAAGCGGGAAATTGCATTTTACTTCCTATTGGAAAGCAGTTCTTTCAGGAAATAATTTTTTTAATTGAAATTTTGCAGTTACTTGTCACCTGTTTCTAAAACTCAACTCCTGCAAATTTTTGTTTGGGCACATTTGTTTAAAAATATGTAATAGTTTATATCCGATTACATGACACAGCATAGATGCGAAGACAGCTAACTGCATAAAAGTTAAACATACATAGACTGTGCAAGTGGACTGAGTGGGTTTTGCTTGGTTATGCTATTGCACATAAAGAGGAAATGTAAAAATATTAGTGGAGTTTCTCTCCTTCTTGTGTTTGGGATCATCAGGTGTGAGGGTCGGGTTGATCCACAGTTAGTGATCCTGTTCCACTATGGTTCTACTGCACATTATGGCAAGAACCACTAAACTAAGTAAAAAATAAAACAACAGTCCATCATTCCCTTATTACAGAACAGATTCTGGTTTCTTAAACTCTGATTCTGTGTACTGCAGAATTCCATGAGTTCCTTCATCATATTAATCTACAATGTAGAAAATATTAAAAACAAAGAAAAAACAGTGAATGAAATGGTGCGTCCAGATTTTTGACTGGTAGTGTAGGTAATCCCCAGGTGGTTTGTGTGGTTGTTCTGTGTGGACTCCACTGGTCTGGTGTGTGAACGAAGGTGAGGGCCGAAGACCATCTGATGTGTCATTTCTATCATTTCTGAGAAAAGAACCAGTTGTGCATTTGTGGGTGTTCCTCTGAGTGCTTAAAGGGCCTTTTTAAAAATACAGCTTCATAAATCAGATCTGTATGAATGTGAATAAGCTTTGATGCATGTAATGCATACTATATAAGACTGCATTGTCTAAAAACGAACCCAACGGTCTTTATCAGTTTACAGCTGCACAGAATCACTTCAGTGCACTGCAGAAACAAAACTGCACATTTACAAACTTGTTTAATCTAGCATATTCAGCAGAGGCAAATATTTAACCATCTGAATGATATCAGACTGCTGATAGGAACATAACAAAGTACTTGTGCTTGTAAAGCTTGGCTCATTGTCAGGTTTTCTGTTATCTGTCTCATAATAAAAACAGAATGCAAATATTCCAGCTATTATAAGGTATTTGTACAAATGAAACACAATCTGCTGTCTTAAACAGTGATTGTCTCCAAATATTCATAAAACTGCTCTCTCTCTCTCTCTCTCTCTCTCTCTCTCTCTCTCTCTCTCTCTCTCTCTCTCTCTCTCTCTCTCTCTCTCTCTCTGTCTCCCTCTCTCTGTCTCTCTTTCTTTGTTTCTCTCCTGCTCTCTCTCTGTCTCTCTCTCTCTCTACCTCTCTCTCTCTCTGTCCCTGTCTCTGTCTCTGTCTCTCGCTCTTTCTCTCTCTGTCTCTGTCTCTCTCTCTCTCTCTCTCTCTCTCTGTCTATGTCTCTGTCTCTCTCTCTCTCTGTCTATGTCTCTGTCTCTCTCAGTCTGTCTGTCTCTCTCTCTCTCTCTCTCTCTCTCTCTCTCTCTCTCTCGCTCTGTCAAGCAGTTGCAATCTGGATCAACATATAAAGACAACAGTTCATTACTCTCAAAAACTATGTTTTTGAAATGACTTAGAGCAGTGCACCATTTAACCGAGTGTCTCCAACTGGCAAAATGGAAAACTCAAAACAGAAATATAAAAACAATAAACAGTTGCTTTTGTTCACAATTACAGTCAATGCAATTTTTTTCTAAATTAAACAATTAGACATTGTCCTTAATTATATATACAGTAACCCTATCCGTTTCTGTCTGAGAATGTTATGTAATTGTAATTATTATCATGATGCTAGAGTCAACTGTGATATCATCACTGTTTTGATGCCATCGTATCTATATATATATTTTTTTTTTGTTTGGGAACACATTACAGGCTATCACTGATCATCCTCTGAAACAACTGATCAGAAGAAATGCAAGTTTTAAAAAAGGGCAAAACACAGAGGCTTCTGCCAAAGAAACACTTAGTTTTATTGCTAAAAAATAACTGAAACATGTCCCTCATCGTGGTGAGAGACAAGGGCAGGAGGGCGAACAGGCCCACGGCCATCACTGATCATCAGAGACTGACTCTCAAAGGAGAGTGTTTGTGGGAACCCGTGTTAGCTCCTTGAACTTTCCCATGTCAGAATGAGAGAACACCAATAGGTCAGTCACTCGAATGAGAAGGAATGTGTTCTTGATGTAGAGTTCTGTACAGAAGTCTTGAGCCGCCCCTCATTTCCTCTTACTTTACTTCCTTATTTTACTAATTGTAGTACTGAGGAATAGTGCTCTCAAAACCTGCTGGCCGCTGTAGGTGATGGAAATACAAGTTCACTTCAAAAATGTTCAGTTTCTCAGGTCTTTTCTAGATGCAAGTATTGAACTGAACAGCTTGCATTTGTTTTTAAGAACTGCTGACAATATTTCCTCTAATTTCCAAATAAAAATATTGTTCTTTAAAGCATCATTTTGAAAGAAATGTCCCTGTAACTTATGACTGTAAGACTGTCCCTGTAACTTCCTCAGGTTCAAAACTACGCGAGTATAATTTCATATCTTTCCTGAGGTTTCATTGTGTTTCAATGTGCTTTATAAATTGTATTTATTTTTTTAAATGCAATTATTAAATATATCAGCATTTATGTAGCCATTAATACTGTTCCCTGCTGTAATGTTACATCCAAAGTTACAAATGATTCTAAGTGTGCTGCCACTGTGATTGAAAAAGTGTGGTGGGTTGTTCTTCTCGCTTCCCACTGCAGTTAATCAGGCTGAACGGGATCCAAACACTTTGTGAGGAGACGTAGGTGGAAACCGGAGAGGACATTTTCCGGTCCTGACTACGTCCTCTCCAGTTTCCACCTTTGTCTCCTCCCTAGTCTTGAATAGTGTTTGTGACTGCATTTCATTCGTTTTCTTTACTTTACAACAAAGGAATTTCTTTATACCTATAAAGAATAGAGTAACATTCCATAACAATCCATCTTTATAGTAACAATTCATAACAATCCATCTTTACAGCAATAATCCATAACAATCCATCTTTATACACCAATATTCCATAACAATCCATCTTTATACACCAATATTCCATAACAATCCATCTTTATAGAGTAACATTCCATAACAATCCATCTTTATACACCAATATTTCATAACAATCCATCTTTATAGTAACAATTCATAACAATCAATCTTTACAGCAATAATCCATAACAATCCATCTTTATACACCAATATTCCATAACAATCCATCTTTATACAGAAATAATCCATAACAATCCAACTTTATAGAGTAATATTCCATAACAATCCATCTTTATACACCAATATTCCATAACAATCCATCTTTATAGAGCGACAATTCATAACAATCCAACTTTATAGAGTAACATTCCATAACAATCCATCTTTATACACCAATAATTCATAACAATCCATCTTTATACACCAATAATCATAATAATTCATCTTTATGCAACAATAATTAATAACTATCTATCTTTACACAGCAACAATCCATAACAATCCATCTTTATACACCAATATTTCATAACAATCCATCTTTATAGAGCAACAATCCATAACAATCCATTTTTATACAGCAACAATCCATAACAGTCCATCTTTATACAGCACTAATCCATAACAATCCATCTTTATAGAGAACATAAGTCTATGTTTTAAATCTTTCATACACTGTCTTTCTTTGCTGGACCAAAGATTTACTGAATGACATTGGAACGCTGTTGGCACAGTGACTGCATTGCGATGGTACAGCTTCAGCACTGCTCACACAATGTGCATAATCAAATTTTACAACGAAGACTCAATCATCTCCTCAGCTCTTATTTTCAAATGAACTGTTTATATTAGGGGTGGTTCACAAAATAAATGGAAATGTATTTATGGAGCCCGTGGAGCAGAACCTAGTCTGTAAATTGCATTTCCCATCTGCGAGTGCAATAACAGAACTTAATGAACCTTCATCATGAGAATTAAGGTTGCTGAATGGAAATGTAGGAATGTTTTTATTTTTGTTTTGTTTTTCTGTGTATCTCTGTCTATTCAAAATCCCAGCCCGCCTAAAAGAATGCCCATGCACGTAAATACGTTTAATTATAAATATATCACAGAAGACATTTCTGCAAATGCATAGATGTCTCTTCCATATTGAACTCCCAGCATGCTGCTTGCTGTAGAATACCACCGTGCTTAATTTAGCTCTCTGTTCGTTGGGCTGCGACTGCGTGTTGGGAAGGATGTGTAACTCTTATCTGCTGTTTGTACTGTTGGCCTGTAGAGAATCATTGTGTACAAAGAGATTAAATTGTTTGGTTGACCATTGACCCACATCCTGTCACTGTTAAAAATGTACAAAAAAAGACAATGCTGCCATGGAAGCAGCACAAAATACAGCTCTCGTCTGAGGAGCGTTAGGGGGTTCATTTTTGTAAAGACCTGTAAAGAGACTTAAATACTTGTATTATGATGTTAGTAGCTTCCATTTCCGTGACTGGGGATGTATCTGTCACCTTTGTCCACAGTGAGTCCTTTGCTCTTCTTGGTGTCTTGATGGAGGATACGGCTGTTGTCAGCGCCTCACACTGTCAGGCACTGCTGGAGGCCTCTGCAATCAGAAGGTTGTGGGTTCAAATCACAGGACTGCTAGTGGCACTTTTGAGGTACGCTTGAGTAAGGTATCATCCCCACACACTGTTCCCCAGGCGCTGTGTTCCTGCCTGGCCACTGCCTCACCTGGTCAATGAGCTAAATGAGTTAAAGAGGTTAACTGTGTTAAATGGATTAAAGTGGTTAAATGAGTTAAATGGGTTCAATGTGTTAATTGAGTTTAAATTTTATACATCTATACATATATTTACTTGTACTCATTTCTTTATTTTATTTGGGTTTCAGAAAATGTCTAGATTTTAATTTAAAATGTACTTATTGTTTTAATGTTTGCACAGTCATAAAGGAACGGTTCAGGATACATTTCACTGTGTGTTGTACTTGTATGACTGCATGTGACAAATAAAGCATCTTGAATATTTTGAATATCACATTGAATGGGTTAAATGAGTTAAATGGGTTAAATGGGTTAAATGGGTTAAATGTGTTAAATGTGTTAAATGAGTTAAAAGTGTTAAATGTGTTAAATGTGTTAAATGGGTTAAATGAGCTAAATTAGTTAAATGTGTTAAATGGGTTAAAGTGTTTAAATGGGTTAAATGGGTTAATTGAGTTAAATGGGTTAAATGTGTTAAATAGAGAGAAATCATTTTGTGCTGTTTATAGAGTCACTTCACTTGACCGGAGCTCCTCCCTGTAGGCTGATTTGTTACCTGTCAGGTCCTCCACTGTAGCGTCGGCAAACTTTATGCTGTGATTGGAGGCACGTACAGGAACCCAGACATGGCTGAAGAGTGAGTGGAAGAGTGGGCTAAGCACACAACCCTTCGGAGGAGAAGAGCTTGTTTAATATAACAGACTAGCGTCTGTTGGTCAGGAAGTCTAGTGTCCAGTTACAGAGGGAGGTGTTGATTCCAAGCTCATGAAGTTTAATGACCAGGTTGGAGCTGATCACTGTATTAACAGTAGGAGCTGTTAATGTCCAGGTGGGTCAGGGTGGAGTAAAGAGCTGTGGATTTGGCGCCCTTCGTTGGTTTGGTAGCGCACTGGTGGGGATGTAGTGTGGGAGGTTGGCTGGACTTGTGGTGAAGCAGGACCAGTCTCTCCAAGCACTTGGTGATGATGGGGATTGATGGTCCAGGGCATAAACTGCTCAGGCTTCCTTTGGCTGACTGTTGAGGCTCAAGGGAACGACAGCCTGGGCCATAAACACAAGCCTGAGGACCTCACTGGGCCAACAGGGTATTTTTCTATAGGTAATGGATAATTATAATGTATGAAAAATAAAACCTCCGACTATATCCAGCATTCTGGATATATGCAATTAAATCCTTTTTAGGGCACAAAGTAAAATTTGTGCATTTTATATATTTTTTACAGAATTAAACATATTGGGGGGGATCTGATTAAATGTGTTTACATTTTATTAACCTTTACATGTTGTTTTTCTAGCATGTAAAACTCACAAATTGTTACGGCCAACTCAATGACCCAAGCATAAAAGTCCCAACAAACAGGATCAAGAGTCTAGGGTTTTATTTACAAGATTAAAGTGTAATTGTGTCAATTCTGCAGAAAAGTGAGTGTTCTCTGTAGAGAATGTGTACTTAATTTTACAAATAAAATAAACAACACATCATTTGATTTGATTTGTGCAAGGTTTGGAACTGAACAGCAACTCCAGGTGAATATTCTTACTTTTTTTCAAATACATTTCTTTTTTCAGCCACTGTAATTATCCCCCACCGTAAAGTCTGCATTTCGTATAGCACAGGTCAATAATTTTTTTTTTGTTGTAATTATTAGACACCACAACACACTTTTCTAAACCAGTTTTTCATGCTGATTTCAGATCTGCTTTCAGTTTTTTTCACTTTTTGAATGATGAATAATATTAGATCTGCAATAGACATGTATGCATTTTTAATTAAAGTGCAGCACCAATCAAGAACTATTTCAATATTTTCAGTGTGGAGTCAGACAGGCCACACTGTGGCATAGATATAATGGTCAGTGTCAGTCAGCTACCACTGTTTCTTCAATAACGCTCAGCATATGATTATTATATGATCATTATAGCAATCATGCAGTATAGGACTAGCTTCATCACAAACACTGTACCTGCAGGAAAAACTACACACAGATCTGAAATCAGCATGAAAAACACTACAGAACCCACAATCTTATCTCTGATGATTTTGACCTGTTGACCTGTTTTATTATTGTATGTGGTTCAAAAAATGTAAGTGAAAATGACTATTACTATTATTATTATTTGAAAATCACTATTATTATTATTTATCGTGATATATGTGTATGACTAATATGCCATGTACAATTAATAATGGAGTTTATGATGGATTTCGGTCTTCTTTTTGAGAATGTTTGTACAGGTTCAGCAGTAAATGTTACTCTCACTGTAAAAGATTAATCTCACTGTATTCTCGGAATTAATCTACATTAATCTAAATTAAAATGGCTCATTGGAATTCTGCTGAAGGTCTGAAGTCCCCCCCCCAAAAAATGATCCATAGCCACCCTAAATATATAGTCATTATTCTACTATTTTTACATTACGGTAAACCCCCAGTTTTACACGGATCGGGACTCGCGGATCCAGTCACACGCACGTTTGTTTGAGAACGAAACTGATCGTTTTACGCTGAAATATTAAAAACAGAGCGGAACCTGCAAATATTCTCCGCTTTTTTTGTTGCTTTTTTCGTGGCAATATGTTGGGGGTTTTTTTTACTCATTTTAGTACTTCTGGCTCCCCGTGTGTGGCCGTCGGGACTTTAAACCTCTCTTGCTCTCTCTCTCGCTCTCTCTTACTCTCTCTCTGTATCTCTCTCGCTCTCTCTTACTCTCTCTCTCTCTCTGTCTCTTTCTTGTTCGTAACTTTTCCGGAGCGCTCATCTCTCTCTCTCTCTGTCTCTCTCTCGTTTGTGACTTTTCTGGAGCGCGCGTCTCTCTCTCTCTCTTTGTCTCTCTGTCTCTCTCTCTCTCGTTTGTGACTTTTCCGGAGCGCGCGTCTCTCTCTCTAGATTAATTTTTTTATCGCCCGATAAGACTCTCACTACAGCCAGGTTGTCATCCAAGGAGTTTTTGCGAAAAAATATTTACCGCTTAAATTTTTTTACAGATAGAGCTGTTGGAAATGCTAAATATCGATAAATGTCGACATAATATTTTTCCGTTTAACTTTAGTGCATAAATTCTATATTGATACTTCAGATGTCGCAAAACCTACTTTGGAAAGACTTTTTGTTGGAAAGACTTTGACGCAAATAAATGTGTCACTTGATACAATCCGCTTTTGGGTTGGAACCGTGGACAGTGCAACCTGTGATTGGTGCAACATCAGGACTGATGAATCCACAGCCTCTCAAACGCCGGCCGTGTCGTTCTAAACTGCTGCAGCCAGAGATTTTCTGTGAAATGTCTCTCCACCACCTCCACCCAGAAGGTCTTATTCTGTGGTCTCTCCCATACCTGCGGGTTTCCTCGCACTGGGGTACTTTCTTCGAGCTCTAGGGCAGTGGCCCCCAATCCCCGGGCCACAGACCTGTACCGGGCCGTGGGTCATGTGGTTCCCGGTCCGTGGGCAGCACAGAAACTTTTATGAAAATGCTGTTAATAAAGCTGCAAGTACATATTGGATACCACATTATTATATTTTTAAAATATCCCCATTTTTGTGCATATAATTTATTTGTATAAATATGTATACGTATATTTATCTGCCACTCCTTAAAGGCCGGGCAGTGAAAATAGTTTCTGATATTAACCGGACCGTGAAGAAGTAAAGGTCTGGGACCACTGCTCTAGGGCTATCAGACAAGCTTCATTCTGCTGTTGTCTATTTGTGAAACTAAAATAACAGTAAGCTGGCAAAAAAAAAAACTGTCTGAATAATCTCTCCATCTGTTTTTTGTTTAGCGGAGGAGCGGAGGGGCGGAGGGGGGGAGGGGGGGGGTTGTCACATGGAAAACAAAATGTAGATAATTTGCGACAAACAAAATTATGTATGGAAACGGCTCAAGGGCAGATTTTTTTCCCGATACACCAAAACTTATGCGACAGTTCGGTTTGGGGAGGGTGACGTCCTCACACACACCATTTTATCGATAAAAAGCCAATTGGATGGAAACAGGCTGGAGACAGCAAATTTCACACATTTTTTTTAACGCATGTTCCGTTTGTCGATAACAAAATGTCGCAAAACACTGGATGGAAACTTGGCTATAGAGGTCTGAGATCTGTCTATCTATCCGCTTGCGTACATGGGAGCCGTGTCATGTAATGTTTTTCAGAATAAATGCTATGAAAATCAACACTTTTTCTAATACGAGAGTTTACCACACAATGCACTGTCAGAAAAAAGGGTACGCTTGGGGTCTGTTTGTTACATTTAGGGTACAAATTGTGAAGTTGTACCCTCAATGGGTCATATGCCAGGTTTCTATCTAAGGGGTTTTTGCGAAAAAATATTTAGCACTTCAATTTTTTTTACCGATATAGCTGATGGAAATGCTAATTATCGATAAATGTCAACATTATATTTTTCCGTTTAACTTTGGCGCATCAATTCTATATCAATACTTCAGATGTCGCCGGTGGTCGTTGGCAGCCTGTGATGGGCGCAACATCAGCACTGATGAATCCACACACATCCCAAACGCTGGCCATGTCGTTCTAAACTGCTGCAGCCAGAGATTTTCTGTGAAGCGTCTCTCCACCACCTCCTCCCAGAAGGTCTTATTTGGTGGTCTCTCCCGTACCCGTGTGTTAAGTTAAAATTGCTATTAATTGCTATTAATGCCAAGGCTGCCTCTTAGTTACCAAATCGTCACTTGACCTTTAATGGCATGCCTTTTGCCTGCCTGTGCGACACAGGGGCTTGCAAAACAGTGTTAAAAGAGGCACCCCCAGGTACGACCTATTCCTCAACTAAGATTTTTATCAAAGATGCAGGGGGACACCATGCCCCACATTACTTGACCAACCCCATCTCTGTGGTCGATCAGGCTACAGGCCGCAAACATAGCGCTCAAGTTCTCATTAGTCC
>JBBPDB010026892.1:0-12050 GCA_037974465.1 Brachypetersius altus | reverse complement strand
ACTGGATTTACGTTTATTATTATATTTTAAAGATACCCCCATTATTATATTTTTATCCCCATTTTTATGTGTATCATTTATCTGTATAAATGCGTATACGTTTATTTATCTGCCGCTACTTAAAGGCCGGAGCATAGTTTCTGATATTAAACCGGTCCGTGGCCAGATAAAGGCCGGGGACCGCTGCTCTAAACGATACGCCGGCCTGAACGATGTGTAATGCTTTAAATCATTACTGAAAACTCTGGTGTTCTGAACGCTACACCTCCGATCTGGTGACCTGACTGCTCTGTCTTATTTACCCATCATGCTTTTCTGTCATTATGTTCTGTACTTTCCAGTTTGTTGTATTTGACTTTTGCATATTTGTTATTTGTCTGTTTGTTTCTTTACTATATGTTTTGTAAGTGTCCTTGAGCTCTGGAAAGGCACTATATAAATAAAAATTATTATTATTATTATTATTATTATTATTATTATTATTATTAACACAGCGCTGGGTAGGTCTGCCGGCTCCTCCTCCTCCGCCATGAAGGGACTCTCTGACTGGTTCCTCACACTCCTCCCCTTCGTGTTGGCTGAAGGGCTGGGAGTTTCTCTTCAGCGCCCCGTTGTTGTGTGTAGAAGGGGGAATACTGTCACAGTCGTGCCTGTGCACTTGTGTTTTCACTTGGACACTTCCTGCCTGCGAACACCTGGGGTCGCATTGGACCCATGATCTGCCTATCCATGTACTGCAAACTCTAAACACCTGCATATAATTCCCCGCTGATCACTCCTCTCAACTGTCTTCAGTCCCTAATCACTCTCTGTATTCCCATTGGTCTGTAATCCTGCCTTCCCTTGTATTTGGGCCATTCTAAATTGCTCGCTTGGCCAAAAATGGATAAATGACATAATCTGGTAGAAACCACTTAAAAACTCAATTTCTCATGTTTAGCGAGAAGTATATGAAGTATATTATGGATATTAAACAGTAAAAATCACAAGATCTGAAAAGACTCCAGACGCTTGAGAACTTTCACTCCGTATGCATTAACACAGCCATATGTTTTAACAACCTCAAAAAATCTGAATAATTTAACAAATCTGAAATATGTAACTGATTAACAACATTGAATTTTATTTTCATGCCAAACACAAGCCATTATCTGACATCTTTAAGATCACACCTGTGTCAAAATTGTGTCATTAATTTGCTCCACTGGAGTGAGGTAAGCCTCCTCCCTATTGTAAACTAAGAATATTATATAAAATTGCTTGCTTGGCCAAAAATGGATAACTGACATAATCTGATGGAAACCACTAAAAACTACATTTGTCAAGTGTTGAGTTTAGAATGAAAGCATTTAACCTAAATTGTATGATTTAACAGGGTTTTCATGGGTTTCAATTGGCCAGAAGTGGCCACGAACAAGTCAAGTGTTACAGTTGGATGTATGGAGTATATTATGGATATATTTAATTAAAAATGAAAAGAAGGAAGGAAAAAGGAAAAGGACATTTCATATTATATGCATTAACACAGCTAAAATGGTCAAAAAGGTGAGTGACACAAAAAGGCCTGCAACAGGGCCAGAGGGTTAAATACACAAAATATTTGAAAAAAATCTAAGGAATTCCTGTTAAAGGCACATAATTCACATGAGAAAATTATCTGAAGCTGCGCCTTTAAATTGCTCCTTCTCACATTTCTTTTACTCACATTTACAGCATAAGCACTCCAAAAAAGGGAGGCAGTTTGTTGACACAATTCTGTTTATATTATCTGTGTTATTTTTGGCAATCCAAAAATATCAGCAATGGGTCACTATTGCTTGGTTAATTGACATCAGTACACACACAAGAATGAATTAACATCTATGTACCTATGATCTACATAATACAGTTTTATTGTATGTATAGCATCCTGCTTCAGGACAATGACAATAAAGGCATATCTTATCTTATAATATCTTGCATTCTTAATTACTCTTAATAACCCTTAAACTGCAGGCTTAATAATGAGTTACTAAGCTTAGGACTTAATTAATAGTGTTATTATAATAAGAAATATTACTCTAATTAAAGTTTCCTACATATTCAAATATTATTCATGCAAATTCAAGCATTATTTTCATTAACGAGTTCACATATATTAGCGAGTTTGATCACCCATGTAATCATTAACTATGTATTTTGTTCTTATAGTTGTGTAAACAGAAGTAGACTTTGGGAAAGTACACAAAAGTTCACTTTGCAACCTGTCTAACTCAGCAGTAGCTTTTATGTTCTTCCCTGAAGAACACTGTCTTTTGTATCTCTAATAAGCTTTGAATACTCAGAAGGAAAGGAGTTCTAGGGGGAATCCTGCCATCTTTGTATACTGGAAACTCCAGAGGATCCTCCCCTTCTATATTAGCATACTGTTTGACATTAGACTGATTGCAGCCTTTGCTTTGACAATTAGCCACAAACAAGGATGTTACGTAATCACTGCCTTAGGAACCCGATATAAACTGCTTGTCAAGTCTCAGAACTTTGATCAACTCATCTGTTAGACTTGCTCTGACTACTGTCATTTGTTCCCTTGCTGCAAGAAATAAAAATACTCTTTTTGATTTTTCATGTCTGGTGGTGAGCTTCCTTTATTAATATTAAGTCCATATTAGGGAGAATTTCTTTAACAATTAGTAACCTCTATACATTTATTCAGTAAGAGAATGAATTTTGGACCCCCGTGGAGGAAATTAGTTTTAAGGAATAACTTCAGCAGTAATTATCAAACAACTCTGTCAGGGACTCCCAAATGGTCTATATTATTCTTCTATCTCGCTTTGTTGGGAGCTCAAGCAAAATGTGGACCACTATATCACGCATGTTCTTCTATATCTCCAGTATTTATTGGTTTATTTATTTAGAAACACTTGAGTTTGTGAGTATACACACAATTGGCACATTGCGTTATAGTCTGTAATATTTTTGTGTACTCAATATGTTCTAGATCAAAGAAATAATCAGTGAACATATGAAACGGATTCCAAAGCTGTTTATTTTGAGGTCACAATATAAGCATACAGCATAGATGAAACAATTACTTAATCTTTTAAATAACTTTATTATAAAACATAACAGAAGTAATGAAAAATGGCAATGAAACAAAAGAAACTATTTTGCTACAAAGTCACCCATATTCAAGTAAAACTAAGGTATTCTGCAACATACATAATTGATTTTCAAAATGAATCATACAGATTATAGACTTTATCAGAAAGAATAACTGTTTTGGGATAGGATAATTACCTTAAACATTGTTTGACATTATCCTTCTTTTGATTTGAGCCCTAGCACTAGCCTTTTGGGCTGTTCTGAACTGTGGGAGCTGGCTTAAAACCCAGGTATGTACTGACCTGAGAAGCTTCCCAACTGGTTGTGCAGTCACTTATTTCATGTACTGACCAATGTGTCCTCTCAGGAAATCCTTGATTTGTGATAATGGGTACTCAGGTGCTACACTGAAGGTGTCTTCTGCTGGGATGGATCGTCTTGGGGTTCTTTAGCTTGCTTTTCTTCAGCTGTGGTCTCAGCACGGCGAAGGCGACAATTAAAATCAATCTCAGGATCACAGTCGGGATGAGGCTTAATTATATCATCCCAAACTGTCTTGGCTGCTCCAGTAGAGGCTTGGTCAAGTTGGCCACAATTGGGATCATACGGGTGGCAGTCTGGCTTGGTGCTAGCAGCACTTGCTTGCATGTCTTGTGCCTTCAGAGGGGTACAGTCCTTATCGTAGAAGACGTAGCAGTCATAGCCTTCCTTGGTCTTGCCCCTGACACCCAGACGGGATCGAGTCTGGAACTGGGGAAGAAGCGGTGGGGGTTTCAACAGGGCAGCTGTGCCCCCCATTAAGCAATATGGGTCATAGCGGGGGTCACAAGCCAGATTGAGGGGTGCAGGCTCATCTTGTGATGTATACTCCAGAACAGGCTTGGTAAGCCTAGCCAGCTTGGCAGCAGTGAGTGGATTGCAGCCATGGTCAAATAATGGGTTGCAGTGCTGCTCTTTAGGAGCCTCTTCAGTTTTTGCTGTCTGGGCAGCTGGAGCTACACTAGCGATACAAAGAGGATCAGATGCAGGATTACAGCTAGGATACAAATGGTAGAGACCTGACGGACCTTTGATTACCAGAGAGGGCCTGCAGTAGGGGTCTATGGAAGGATCACAGCTCAAGTGAGCATAGGAAGGTGCTGGGCCCAGAGCAGGCTTATAGCCATAGGCAGCACGCAAGTGGTACTGCAGGCACTCAACATCAGACGGATTGCAAATCCGCAGCAGTTCAGATCTCTGCTCAGCTGGCAAGAAAGGTTCCAGTACTGGAGCGTAGTAGTAGCCAAATGGAGCCTTTGAAGGCATAGAGAGCAAGGGAGTGAGGATGGGAGCTGGAGATTTAACTGGAGGAGTTGAAGGCTCTTCCAGTTGCAGCTGTGGGCCAGGAGCAGGGATGCAGTAGGGGTCAAGATATGGATTGCACATCATGACTTGCTTCAAGGCAGCAGGCATGATAGTCTTAGCTGTGGGCTTGCTGGTAAGCTCTGCGATGCAGTCTGGGTCATCTGAGTTGGCACAAGACTTATAGATCTCACTCAAGTGGCTGAGGTAATGGTTGAAGGAATGGCCGCCCTCCTCCACCCTGTGCTTGTTCTGCAGATAAAGCTGATAGACACGATCCAGATTTTCAATCTGTGAATGTAAAAGAAAAATGTTTGATTATGTAGGAGTCACAATTATTTATATCTGATAATCATCCATTAAACGTTATTGTAGAAAAGAGCATAAACTCAGATAAATGACTTGGCAGCGCCCACATCTTTAATTCTCAGTTTTAGTATTTATAGTTTTAAGTTACTCACTCCCTCCTGGTTGTGGGTGTCCATGAAGTACTTGTACCATCCCCAGAAATCTGGCAGGCGTTTGTAATATGCAATGTTCCTTTTGTGACGTGTGAGCTTCTTTAGAGCTGATGATCTTGCCACTTTATCCTCCGCAAATTCGGCCATGGAACCTGTCCAGCACAACTCAAGTTGTTCATTTATGACAAGAAAAAGTTGCTATTTAATATCGTAACAAAGCACATTTTGTCTGTTAGGTGACAGCATGTCATAAAGTTGCATTTTGTGTGAAACATATGCCCAACATTACTGTTATCAATATTATCAAGAAACGGATCTGTGGTCCCAAACCTAATAAAAAGCCTCCCAGCACTGAGCTGTGGAGCAGTGGCTCTGCTTTCTCTGGAGTGATGGATCTCCATCCAGTACATTTGGGATGAGTTGGAATGGGGTTATTGATCAAGAATCAATCAACCAACAACAGTACCTGGTATCACTAATCTGCAGGACAATATAGTGCATATGCAAAACAATATAAGAAGAATCCTTTTTAATGTAACTAAAATAATTCTGTGTAATGACTAAAATAATAGATTCACCTTCCTCTTTCTCCTGGTTCCCCACTGGACCTGCCCCTGCCCCTAGAAAATCTGATAGACACATAAAAAAGAAAGAAGAAAGAACCTTCATTATTGGAAGAACCCATGCCACATCCTGCATATTAATCCTTTAACTCCAGAAAACCACACACACCGTATCGTTCTTCATTCTCGTGACTACAAAACCTTCAGAATAATTGTATTGTATTCTAAAAACAGAACAGTAAGCCAAAAGCTGAATTACTCGGTATTTAAACAGGCTTTGAGCGTGCTCAGACATGCACAAGGCCACCTGTGAGGGCACCCATCAAACTACAAAGACTTTCATATGGAACATATTTACTGTGATCGTTTGTATTAAAATCTTGACGTTCCCTAGCTTTTAAAAGGCAATGCATATTCAGTTAAAACAATGAAAAGGGATCAAAAGATAATATTTCCCACCTGACATGAAGATGCTCGTAACCACAATTCCAGTGAACAGGAAGGATGGATTGAATTTAGCCATTTTTCTACTTTCAGCAGCTCCTGTGGATACAATAAGCAGAATGCATGTACTGAGGCGCTTGTTAATATAGACAGAACAGTAGACAGAACCTCCGCAAGGTGTCTATCCTAATATTCCAGCTGCAGACGCATACACACCCCTGATAGTGACCGCTCATACTCATCAGTAGTCTTCATGGCACATCAAGACACATTTTCCTGTGTCCATCTAAACTGTGAAGCTGGTAGCCTGGTGGTTAGGAATCTGACCCTGTGAGGCCACAAGTTTGAATCCTAGAATATATAATGGCACCACTGAGGTACCCTTGAGCAAGGTACTGTCCCCACACTGCTCCATCAGCACTGCATGCTTGCCTGCCTGCTGATGGGTTAAATGCAGAGAACAGTTTCCCACTGTGTGCTGTGATGTGGTGTGTTCACATGTGACAAAAATTACAACAAAAAAATATGTTGGCAGAACATAAAAATCATATCCCCCCCAGTGAAATACAGAATTGCATATTTGTATTTAAAAGATAAAAAGCATGGTTTGTATTTAACTGATATGTAATGCATTTTGTTCTGTAATTTTGAGAGCAAAATTACTGATTAGTCTAATAATGAAGTTTAAATTTTTCTTGTTTTTATTTTATTCAGTATTTCTTTCACAATTCTTTGACGCCACAAGGACTGCACCTAATTTCATTGTACCTGTTACAAAGTCAATAAAGATATTCTGATTATACAATAACAATAAAGATATTCACTTACCTGATTTAGCAGAAATGCTTTCGGCTCTTTTTGGGTAAGGCAGGTGTAGAGGACTGTGCGCCCACACTCTCCTCTCCCCCGAAGTTACAGTGGGGGTTCAGTTGTGCAAAGCAGCATTTTTAAAGAGGTCCTTGATCATTAAAAAAAGCAAAAAGGCATGGCATGTGATACAGAGTAGCTTCTATTCACAGTGGGATTGGCTCATGCCGACCAGGCTTCTGGCCAATCAGGAAACTGTAAATAGGATAGGAACAGCAAGACTTTACACAGCACCTAAAGGGTCACTCAGAAATACTCAGTGACCCTTTCTGGAGGCTGCATTTTTGCCCTGTAACATAACAGGTTGGTGCTTTCAGAAAGTGGTGTGTTTAAATAAATAACGGAATGAATGAATGGATAAATAAATGTTGTTTTGGTATTATAATTCACATCACACAGTGTAATGTGCACAGATGAGAGTAGTACAGATAAGTAGCCTACACCCAAAAACACCATATTCAAAATCTCGAACAGCAGTGCAAAAGTAGATTAAACTTTAGTATTACAACACATCATTAATAAAACGCGCATTATTAGATCATTGCAGTTCTACTATTTTAGTCATCACAAATGACCTCAAATATTTTACAAAATAAACATATTGACTGTATTTAAAAGGGCTGCAGTCTTGGTGATTCCTTCCACCAAGCAGCATTTTGCATTATAGATGACGTCAATTGATGAGGTCAGTTTTACTTTTGCCCGTTTTTTTTATCGATTTGTATTCTAGTCATTTCTGGCTGTTTTTTTAAGGTTAGGCTTGATGTTCCGCCTCCCATCTATGCCCTGCAGTGTTCACTTATTGGCACTGCAAGGGTTTTTGAAGCAGATTTGTTGTCACACTGTTTTCAGCCTCTAACCAAACATGCTGCAATGTCAGGACAATTTCCACCTTCAAAAGTGGACAATTTCATAACAACTTGCCATACTAACTGGAGCTGCTGGTAGCCTGGTGGTTAGGGTGTTTGCATTGTGATCAGAAAGTCATGGGTTTGAATCCCAAGACTGCTAGCAGCACCTCTGTGGTACCCTCGAGCAAGATACCATCCCACATTCCTCCGCGGGCGCCGTGTTCCTGACTGCCCGCTGCTTCACTTGGGTGAATGGTTTGTGTTCATATATGACAAAATATTCACTTTACACTTTAAAAAGCTGGTGGCCTAGAGGTTAGGGATTTGCCCTTGCAACCAGAATTTATTGCAGGTTTGAGTTTATTGTTATTACAGAAGGTTGTGTGTTAGAATCCTAAGACTGCTAGTGGTAAAAGAGAAAGAATTTTGTGCTGTTCACACTGTGTGCTGTGGTGCGTTAATATATAACAAAAATTGTTCATTAAATCATTATTATTGCATGCAATACCTTTATTACTTTTATTAATACCTTTATTAATACCTTTACCTCTTGTTATGTGAAATATTCTTATCATTTGCAACATCACTGTTTATGTGCTATTTTATTGTGTGCAATAGTCTTATCACATGCACTGTTACTACTTATCATAAATGTCACTTCTATCACTTTAGTCATTACTTATCCAAGAGTGCAATATCACTACTTATGTCACCATTGCTATACTTATGTCACCATTGCTATACTTATGTCACAATTGCTATAACTTGGTTTGGAGTGCAATTCAAAACTAATTCTGTGAACTAATAAACTATTTGAGCAGTAAATTATTTATCTATAATATTCATAACCACCGCTCTTACTGACCACAGCATTTAAAATTGATTCATTACGAAGCATTTTTCAGGGTATTTTCTGGAGATTTTTATTTTGACTTTATACAATATGTCTGTCGTTGTGTCTGTGCAATCATAGCATAAGCAGTTTTCTTGGAGACCAATAAAGTTTTCTGATTCTGATTTTGATCTTAATCTAAAGTTTGTGTTTAAATCTGTTGGTGTATGTTCCATTTTTGTTCCTTTTGTATTTCCAGTCTTTGTAGTAAATAATACAGAGGGTTTTTCTAAAGATTTTTTTAGCTGAAGAATACCTGATGAGAGCTACTGAAAGCAGAACACAGAAGGAAATATGCTGTTTGCTTATAAGCAAATTCATTGCAGTGGCAAATGGCAAACAAGGTACACAAAAAGATAAGGAGAAGTTACCAATTTGACAGAAAGCATTTTTTATGGGAAGAGCATTTAAATGCACCTTGTCATGCAGTATATCACCTCACTCATCCTATAAATAATGTTTAGTTCTTCGCATAAAACTTCGCCGGACAAGAGGTTAAACTAATAAAAAAGTGACAGTGTGAATCCAGAACTTCACATGGAGATGGTCATACAGAAAAATATCCCATATTTGTTTCTTACTTAGAAGGACGGTTTACATAAGTATTTTCCCCGAGGCCCTTCATTATCTGTTGCTGCATGTTCAGTGCCGGTCAGATCAGCTGCTCTGCTCTCTTATATATAATTAGGCTCCAAACCTGCAGCAAACAGGTGTTGCATGCAGCACACAAACCTGCAATCCAGCCTGGAAGCTGTCAAACATAAAATTTGATGCAGGCATGGAGAGGAATGCCAAAGATTCTTCAAGTTTCTAAACATCTGGAGCCAAAGCAGTTTTCAAGAATTACATGCAGAAGACACCCCTTTCCTGCAAATGACATATCATTCAGTTTGACACAAGAAATATGAATGTATAACATGATAAATCTACACAAGTTTTATTTTTGTGAGCCGTTATTTAAAAACTTACATCAAGTCTCCATTTGTTGTTGGTAGTATAAGCATACCTACTTACCTTGTAGGTTTTTCGATACCTACAACAGTTCGTAGGAGATCTATACTTTCTAATGGTAATATTCACAAGGTATCTTCCTTTATTTGTGATGCTCCAACCTTTCAGTAAGCAGATGAAGGCATTTCATTGATATTCAGAGTGTGACAAGTGTTTTCAGGTGGAGTAGGAAAGAGGGTTTTAATGTTTTCAATTGATTACATGCATCTCAGTTGTCTCGGAGTAACAAGGAAACTACTGAATATGTGGTTAAAGGACAAAAATCTGGCTACCCAATTTGTAGCAGCCATTTCAGGTAAAACTGCTAATGCTACATTCCAGCCTTCCTTGTTAATTTAATCGTAAACCAAGAGGCCTGTTGGGCAATGCCGGTGCCAAGTGGGGGCATTCAAAGACATTGCCCCCAATAGCGAGTCGTCACGCCCCCCCTACACTGATGGTACACATATTTGGGCTGGCGCAAAAGCTGGTGTCAGCACAGAATCTCGTTAGCGCCCCCACTCCCTGTCGAACAATATCAGAAGAGATTCCTGTGCAGAAATAGTGCCCCCTCTAGTCTGATAAAAGCCTGCCCTACACATCCCTTCTGGCGCCGTCCCTGCTGTTGGGGATTGTTGGGACACCATTGAGCTGTGATCCTTCATGTTTTATTGGGGGCTTATTGTTTTGAGAGATTGCATTCCCTGTGAGATGTATGCCTCATCAGCTTCTACCGCAGGTTGTCCAAAAATCCAGATGTTAAGGTACCACATCCCACAAATGGTTCAGTATTACCTCAAATGGACTGAGGCCAGTGGCTAAGGAGGTTGAGTGGCTTGTGTGACAACTCAGCCCCAGGTCTTGCACGCCTGAAAAAACTCCTCTACAATTCAGTTTAAACTCAAATCTGACCATTGTCTTTACAAAACACTTCAAATTCAGTAAACTGTCTCTCTGAGACCTGAAAGGAATGTGGAAAGCCCCCACAGGCCTCTGTTAGAAGAGAACAGCTTATTATGTGAACTATGTTGAATACCTTATTGTATAAACTGTACTATGTTGAATACCTGATTGTGTAAGATGACCCTGGACATGCAGGTGAGTAAGGTGGCCTTCAAGGCCAGACTGCGTATGCAGGTGTCCAAGCTGGAGTTGCCAAGAGGTTGGGGTCAAGCAAATTGGATAACACAGTCTGTTTCACGGTCCGGCCAGTGGCGGGTTAAAGCCACTGCTTTTTAGTTGGGTTTTCTGGTTCTGTTCTGTTTGTTTATGTTCTGGTTCTGTTCTGTTTGAAACGTCAGCCTGTTTAGTTCCTGTATCCCGTGCCTTTGGTTCTCAGCAGTTTTCTGTTGACATGATCCTTAGTTTCCCAGCTGCATTGTGTCCACGTTAGGATTAAGTTCTGTATATATAGGTCTGTTTGTGTTTCTGTTCCTTATCAGTCCATCGCTTTAGAGCTCCCTGTGTGTACGTTCCTCTGAACCTGAGAGCCTTAGTGTTTTTCTGTTTTTCTTTTCTGCTCGAACCGTGCGCATCCAAAGCGACAAACCCAAACCTAAGGATGGCGAGCAACCAAGGCTGCTTGTTATTAGAGTGCATTTCTTTCATGTAAGGAATGATATTCTACATCGGGCCAGAGAGAGTTTCAGACTATTCCAGTTATCCACAACATATTCTTGGTGACCATCCGACGTGATAAGAGCCCTGGCAGACTTCCAGCCTCCCGAATCATCGACAGATATTCTTATATCAACAGTTATAACCTGTTTGATAAAATTTTGATAAAATAAATATCATAAGCCCAAGTTAATTAGTGTACTTAGGCTTTTCACTGTTAATAAGTGACAGATGTTATCATTCGAAACACTCAATTTCAGATAGATTAAGGAACAGATAACTTGCAGATAATGAGAAGGGTGATCTGGATTTCACAAATACCAAGCCAGATAGTAATAATAATAATAATAATAATAATAATACATTTAATTTATAATACACTTTACATTTTACAAAAAAGTGCATACAGACAGAGAGAACAACACTGCATTAAAGGACAGTATAGGATAAGTTTGGGATAGGATTAGAATGGTGTTGTCACCATATGGTGAAAGGAGGAATTATATTTTTAACCATTTAATAATAATGTGTGTGTGTGATGAGTGGGCCCATGTGTGTGTGTGTGTGTATGAGAAAAGAGAAGCGTGAGTTTGTGTGTGTGCTCAGGAAATGGATGGCATTCCACCTGTGTGAGCGAACCTTTGATTTATGGGTGAATAGTTCCTACATGTCAGTTTATTGCCAGGCATGAATTATTAGTGAAATTTAGCAGTGAAAGATCATAACATTACTTGTGATCATCTAATAATTAGTGGTGGGCATAGATTATTTTTTTCTCACTCTAATCTGGCAATTAATCTAGATTAAAATGGCTCGTTTGAATTCTGCAGCAGGTCTGAAGAGAACCAACCCAAATGATACCAAGCCCCCCTACATCTATAGTCATTATTCTACAATTTTTCAATTATCTCTCGCCACATTTCCTACAAGATCCCAC
>JBBPDB010026873.1:0-12050 GCA_037974465.1 Brachypetersius altus | reverse complement strand
TATATAAACACTGTACTGTGTGTGTGTGTAAATATAGCACAACTTCAGGAAGTTTTCAGGAAGATTTGGGTCCACATCTGACCTGACCTTAATCTGAGTCTTCTCTCTCTAACACTCACGTTCCCCCACCGCCTTTCAGCTCTTGCCAGCAACAACTGTCACAATTTATTAACAACCCTTACTCTACCCACATCTCTGCAGAGCAGCAGCAGCACATGAATTAATCAGCGGCGAGCAAAGCATTGGATCACTCTCATGCAGCTGTTCAGAGACACAAACCTGCTCTCATGCAATCTTTTAGTGTGTGTGCATTCTGTCTGTCAACACCTAGACTTTCAAAAAGGATTTTAATACTGAATGTGTCAGTGCTCAGTTTTCAGTACACGTTTGTTAATAGATTGCCATTTGTCTTTGCAAATATTGCAAAACCAGTGATGCCATTAGCAGTCATAGTATTACTATTCCTTTTGTTAATGATGACTTTGTAATGATATTAACAGCCCAAATTTGCAAGTGTTCGATCACCTCTGAGGTTTATAATACTTTTGGTAGTTATGTGAATTATTCAACCTGTGGACAAAAAACACATGACGATCATGCTGAGATAGCCCCCATGTTATGGGTAAATGTATTAGTAGCTAGAAATGTGATGCCCTCCCTCTCAGCTCTCATTCAGCATGATACTAGCCGTCAGAGGTAACTGCGAGGAGGCATCTGCTAGCTTTTACCCTCCCAGTGCTGGTGGCGTCAAGTTATTTGGGGTATCTGAGCTACTGGGTGGAACTGGACATGAGAAAAATTGCTTAGAGAATTCAAAAAAAGAAACAAGAAAAACAGAAATTTAAAAAAAAAAGGCAAAGTGTCCACTTTTGACAGACTGTGTGTGTTTGTATCTGTGTATTTGTGTATCTGTGTGTGTGTGTGTGTGTCTATACAAGCGATGAGAAAAGATGAAATGCCACGTTTCTTTGTCACTTTGAAGGACTGAATATTCATGAAATGAACCCCCTCTGCTCATCCACGCACAACAAGATGAGTCACTTACATTAATAAGCTGCGTTAAATATCATAATGAGTTATTATGGAAATAGAAATTGAGGGACACACAAACATCAGTCTCTCTGTCTCACACACACACACAGTGAAAGTTTTACTCCTGTGTTGGCGCTAATACAGTATCAGTCAGCCTGTCTGGTGCCTGGGAGAGGCTTCATATTGCGCTAAAGGACAGGGATTAGAGCACTGAGCCTGGATTACAAGCTACCTAACATACTGTACCACTAGTCTATGTATTGAGCCAGTCTGCTGGGATCTGTCTGCCTGTGTGTGTGTGTGTGTGTGTGTGCGCATGTGGATGCGGGCCTGTTTACTCGCATGCTGCTTATGCCCTAGAGCTGTAACTAATGATTATTTCTATAATCAATTAATCAGCTGACTAATTATTCCATTAATCTGAGGCATTGTGCCTTTTGTGGTATTTTCTCACTTTATTGCTGCATTCACTTTCATCTTTGGAGTTTAGATTTCTTCTGTTACAGTAAAACAAAACATATATATGTAATCATCCCGGTTTCTTTCATGCTTTATTTGAGTTCCTTGCACCATGATGCCTGATATTTAGAATATGCCAGCTTTAGTTTTGCTTTAGTTTTTATTGTCAATTGCCAGAACAAGAATTTTTTTAATCCTCCATGTTTAAAGAAAACAGGATTTAAAGGACTTATTTATGTAGCTTCATAAGCACTGCTTATGAAAATGCATCCAGGCTTAGAACTGCCAGTTGAACATAACTTCTGACAGACTCCCTTTGTCTGGCTGTAGGCTGAGCAGGCGTGAGCAGGGAATTTCTTTGTACTGGACAGATTTGAACATTTTAAGTAAAGACTGTTACTTTCATACCTGTTACGAGCTTCAAATGACTGTAATAATGCTCCATTCCTCTAGAGCACATGAACTCGTTATTTCTAACCTCTGGCTAGGAAAGATCTAAGCCGGGAATTCCTTCTCATAATCCGAGTGGCGATGTAGGGCTCAATTCATCATGATATCGTCAGCAGTGATAGAGTACAACTTCTCTTATTTTAACCTTTGTGATGATGCTCAACATGTCAGCCATCATGCTGAGCATTCCTAGATGCAAAACTGTTTTGGCCACTTTGTAGCTGAAACATAATATATTTTCCCAACCAAGTTGAATGTGGGAAAGGTACCAGCTTGGCACTAGCATGTTACTACAGCAAAAACTGTATCATATCGCCCCATCACATCATGGGAAATAGTGGAATATTTTGTAACAGTGATAGTCTAAGCCAGTAAAACAAAAAATACCATATTTTCACAGCTTTAAATTTGATTATTTCATTAAAAGCATGCAGCAACGGCTGTTTAGGATAGATGAATATTGTATATCTGCATCGTAACACACACTGTGCTGAACACCACACAGATATAAGACCTCCTACTACACTTGACCTAAAACTGCTTGCGTGCTGGTTCACTGTAGTGGAGCTCCGTGTGGTTCCATGCGTGTTTAAACACTCTTACACTCTTCCTGCCCCCTCTGGTTTATCAGCAGTAAACTCCACAGCAGTGAGGCTTCCATGCAGGGCGAACAGGAGAAGAGCTCCCCGACTCCAACTCCTCTAATGTGGGATTGAAGTGACTGTGATTCTCTAGCAAAAGATGCCAGCTGAGAATGAAGAGTGACAGGTCTGATTGGCAGGATACACACACACACACACACACACACACACACACACACACACACAGCGCAGTGAAAATCCTTACAAATCTGTAGTACTGCAGTGGCGGTTGGACGCCTGTACGGAAAAAGCTAGTGAAACTCATTCTATCTATCTGAAGATTCAGCTCTAATACTCAAGTCTTTTTCCTACAATATCTTGACCTTTCCACCATCAGTGGTCTGCTGAGACTGCGTTTTGGTGGACAAAACTGACAATACCAGTTTTAGCAATGTTCTTTACTTTCCAATGGTCTTAACTTTGACCATTACTTAGCAATGGCTTTTACTTAGCAATGGCTTTTACTTAGCAATGGTCCTTACTTTTACTCAGCAGTTAGCAATTTGTAAGACTGCAGAACCAACAGAACACTGCACTGTGGGATGGCAATTAACTTCTTGGTTGTGACGATCCACTGCGACCAAATAAAAACATGAAACATTTTAAAGAACAACATTCTTTATCAGAAGTCTTGCTGCATGGGAATATGATTCTAATGTATGGGCACACCTTGAAAAATTGGGGAAACGAGATGATAAGTCATGACGTCAAATTTACCGCTCCATTCCAGTGCCTTGCGAAGTTGTGGCCACAACTTCGGTTCAGCTTTTGAAGTCTGACATGTTTTTTTGGAGAAATAGAATTCCTGCTGTTTCTTTTAAATAAATGACGCTGATGCATGAATCCAGCCAGAAGAACCTCGGAAATCTTTTTTTTTGCAACCGTTTTCAATGATTTATGAGGATATATATATTTGATTCACGTATGGCAGTACAAATAATTCAACACACACACACACTCACACACGTTATCATTACTTTTCTGAATGTTAACAGCAGGATTATATGGGAGTTAAAGGGTAATGTGGTTGTTGCTGGAAGCCTAATGGACTCCCTACAGCATGCGCTGATGGGAGGGAGTTCAGTGTTTGGCATTAGATGGAGAGAGACTGCATGGTGTTATCTTTTTATGTGTGTGTGTGCTTTGTTATTTACAACCTGTGTGTGTGTGCGCGTGTGTGTGTGTGAGAGAGAGAGAGAGAGGTAGAGACAGAGAGATATGGGACACATTTTAGACAATGCTATTTCTGAAAGGTCACATCTCGTGTAGTGTGAAATAGGGTCCTGCTTCTTATTCACAGAGGAATCTCTCGCTCTCCTTCTCTCTCTGACTTCTTCTCTCTCTCTGTCTAACACTTTTGCTGCTCTTCTTCTCACTCACTCTCTGTCTTGAAGCTGAATGAAGAGTCTTTTCTATGACATAAGCAATTATGCCGCATTATGCTTCTGCGTGTGGGTGTCTCTACACACATGACTGAGTTCAAAAATGTGTCATTATGTGTTTAGTCCTTGAACACAACATTTACTTTGAACTCTTTGTCCAAAGCTCATTAAAGAGAGAGAAGAAAGCGGAGGACATACACTGTACTGTTTTCTAAAGTTATTTTGTAGGTACAAAATTTTGTTGCTGTCGGGGAAATGTCTCGTATCTCCACTTTTGTTGTTTTTCATCTTATGTACTTTGAAAGCGTCGCTTGACCTTTACATTGTGTCCAAATTTCATAATGAACAGACCCGCAGAAATGGTCCAAAATCACTGGAGAGGCGAAAAATTCCATTAACTTTCACTAGAAGTGATTTATATATGCTTTGTTTTTTCTTTCTTCTGTAATGTTTCAGTGTTTGAGGAACAAAGTTTTGTTCTGACAGTGACTATATACACTGTGCTTCATTTTAGTCATTTTTAGTTCACGGTGTGTTTGCTCTTGCAACAGGATCGGACGACATTCTCCTATCAAAACGACTCCTGGAGAAAGGCCCTGTGAAAGTGAGGCTGTACCATGTGCACAGCTGTAGGTCCATCAGTAAAACACACGTTTATATATTCCCCAGAAGGGACTGAATTGCATACTTGAATACCAAATTGCCCGGAGAATTGCGGGGCCGACGTGTTCTTTCCGACATCTGCGCGGTTCGGAGAAGACTGCAGATAAACATGCTTGCATAAAGATGGAAATCAGAGGTGGCCTGTACAAGCAGCAAACTCGCCGCCGTGCTATAGTCATCAATTATGCAGCGGCACCTAAAGCAGGGAGAGAGAACCCAGCCATTTTCAATTGATGTGCACTCAGTTTGCTGTGTACTGCTGAATTAGATAAGAAAACAAGCGGTTAGAGCAGGACAGAGAAAGTCTTGTATAAGAGACAGCCAAGTATTGCTCGAAACATCTCTAATCATGTGAGAAAACGATTCAGAGTCATTTTGGCTGCAGAAATGTGAGGTGCTTGTCCAGCTGTGTCAGAGTAATTGACCTTTTATTTTGCATATTGGTCTTTTTCATTTCTTTCTGGCCTTTGTTTGAATTTGATGGCTAGGCAAGAAAAATGACACATTTTTTTCTTAATACTGAGCGTAGACTTGTATTTGCTATAGTTTGTTACTGAAGTTAATGTTGTAATGTTGAAGTATTTATAGCTTAAAAACAAACCAAACTTCAAATCAAATATCAATTCAAGTATTAGTGTTTCCAACTCTGGTTCCAGCCACAGTCTGTAAAACCTGTTCTGGATTTTAAAGTCCCTGATTGGCTAGAGCGTTAAGCAAAGGAGAGACGTCTCCAGGAACAGAGCTGATGACCACAGGTGTAACATATGTGTAATAGTGTAGCATAACCTATACCACATACTCCATATGGAAGCTGGGGGTGATTCCCTATCTAGGCCACCACACCAGGCTACATCAATAAAAGACTAAGAGCAAGACTCTTAACTCTATATTTACCTACATCTGTAACATAATTCAAGCTGCTCTGGAGAACCGCATTTGCATAAGTGTCAGCTGTAATATTACTCAAGTAAAACTTGCTTATATGATACTGACAGACATTGTTTTCTATAAAATAACAAACGAAAGCACAGTTCCTAACCGTAATAGCACCCATCCTGGATTTTGTCATTTTTAGATAACAGATTAGATCCAGGTATTTTATTTGTATGGGTGGGGTAATAGAAATTGCTAGCTAACTGTTAGCTTTGTAGCTCCAGTTCAAGACTGAAAGAATTTCAAACATCAAACACATCTTGGCCAATTGGCTAAATTTACTATAAAGGGAAAATTGTTTGGTTTTTCACTGAACTATCACATTTAAATGTACATTAGAGATAGGAACTACTTTTGTAAAGCTAAAGCTTTCTACAATGCCTGTACTGAGTCTAATTCTCGATGAAGATGTAACATACTCTAGAATGGAAGTTTACTTTTTCTATGATGGACACATTTTCAATTCACGCACCTCCTTTGTGTGTCTTGCGGGTGGTGAGGAGCTGAATTGAGGAGACAGAGGCGCCGTTTGAACGGTAATTTTTATGCAATTGTTCCTGCTGTGTATGAAAGCTCAGACAGAGAACAAGTTCTATGCCTCTGTCTAACCCTCAGATCTCATGCACATGACAGGATGAAGACTTATTCCAGGATACTTCCGTTAATTGTTCTTTGGGAGAATGTGAAACATTCTGCCTCCCACGCGTGTGCACACACACACACACACACACACACACACACACACACACACACACACACACACACACACACTTAACACTCACACTTGTTTGCACAAAGGTTTTTCCTTGCATACACCGCCAGACAATAGAACAAACCATCTCTTTTACACCGAGGCCTGTCAGTTCCTATTTCCACCACATCCTAAGGCTTCAAGGCTGCATTGCTATTACTTTTACACAAGCATTTCATAGCATTTCAGTTGAGTGGTCCACACAGGCATGCCACACTGTGCCAATGTGTCCCACTGGCTGACACTTCTTTTGGGTGCAGGCAATTATAAGGATTTCATGGTGCTTGCAGTTGGTAGAGTATCTCACTTCTGTGAGTCTCTTACAGAGAGGGAGAGGTAGAGTAGTGTCTAGCTCAATTTTACAGGGCCACAAAAAGACTGGGCAATAACACCATCAATACATCTACAATACTAAACAGATGCATACAGAGGGATATAGGCAGATCAGTGTATTTAGCCATTATCTTGCCATTCACCACCAACAGCACAAAACTATAGGGCAGGAAGCAGAGTTGGCTAGCCTGATATTTTCAGCTGAAATAATGGAGCATTCAAAAGAAAAATCTCTGACTTTGATGATAATACCAACAACAGTAGGACCCTTGATTTAGTTCAGTTTTCTTAAGTCAAATTTAAGTTTGAATATCAGAAAATACTATTGATATGTATTAATAATCTGTACTTATCAGGAGAAAATGTATTATAATGCAGTTTTTCCCCATATCGCTCAGCCCTGCAAGGTGGGAACAAGAAGCAGCAGGTTGCAACAAGAGAGGATAGAGGAGAACACTTGTAAATGTCACCTGTTTGAGTAACACTCCGTCCCCAGAGACTTGCAGTCAAATCTGCCCAAATCTCTCTGGGGAACCAGAAAGCAGTAGCCGAGATATGCCCCGTCTCTCATTCTTCTCTTTCTCTATTTCTGTCTCTCTCTCTTCGTTTCTCTCACCCTCCCTCCCTCCCTCCCTCTTCTTTTCTCTTTTTGCTCAGTGTCACAACAGCTTCATCCACAACAAAAAAAAAAAATCATAGAATAATTGAATCGCTGGAGAATGCCTCACTTTTTGCCTTCCTTTGTGATTTCACGTCTAATGCGATTACAATTACGGAGTCAGAGGCAAATCCGCAGTGATTTCCATAAGTGTATGAAATGGCTGGCATTTAATGGCAGAACAAGCAGCCTTATCTGAACAGTCATCTGGCATTAAGTGTGTTTTAAAAGCGAAATCACGCTGAGGCTCCAGACAGCAGCACTATCCGTCTCCGTGAACACACACATTCTCACACACTCCTATTACCCTGCTTTCTGGAATGTAAAGTCAATCATGATTGTAGCTTCTTGTGCAGCCATACTAGAAGTCCTCATCTTCATGAATACATGAGTGAGCAGTCTTTAATATCAGTGAATTAAGTAGCAGCAGGGGAGGGTACTGGGTACAAATGTGGCACGTGTAACTCGTTTTGCTGGTGTTGGGGATTGTGTCTGTACCAGCTTATAGGCGGTGGTGGGAAGATGAAGAGAAATGTTACTGGTTAATATTTTTCAGCGACCACTGGTACAAAGTAATTTATGTTGAAGCGTAACTCCAGGACCGGCTGTGATTGCTTTGAAGGACATGAAGACAAACAAATTAAAAAAAAAATAAAAAAGAAAATGAATTTAGGTTCAGACTGACTTTATTTTTAGCCCATTTTCCTCTGTGCTACATTTGTATAGTGCATTTGCAGAGTCTTGTGCCTCTTTCTGAGCTTCAGGCCTTACTAGTTAGTCCAACTGCACTCACACATGCACAGTTCCTAATATAGACACACCCATTTGTTTTCATTCCTAGTCTACATCATTCAGTCGTACAGTGGAACGAAAATAATAAACCTTTAGATTTTTGTTGCATATAAATGTAAACTGAATTAAAGTATAGTTAACTGGTTGTCATTACTCTTTGACATGTACACCAAAACGTACTTGGTAAACGTGGTTAAAGTAACTTGAAGAGCAGAGGAAACTTGACCTTGAACAATTGTTTTTTTTTTTTTTTATTTAATTCCTGTTTGGTTTAGTGAATAGTGTGAATGATCCCAATTCTTCTTGCACTGCGATACAAACAGAGGACAGAAAATGACTTTGCACATACATTCAAGTCTCATACATCACATCATCATACAGAATATGCATTGACCAAAACATACAAATAGCTTGGGTTCCCCTTGTTCTAATAGTGCTTTGTCACCGAAGCTTTGAAGGTTGCTACCATGACAGCCAATGGACTGAAAATCTTCATAGACCTTGGCAGCACTGTAATTGTTCTCACACACACACACACACACACGGTCACACATACAGATTTAATCTTCCCAAAGCTCTCTGTTGTTTATGGGGCCCACGGGTGTAATTTTATGCCTGAATGAAGTGCTTACTAATAGCTCTGCATTCAGCATAGGGCAAGGAGAATGACAGTGAGTGAGAGAAAGAAATGGAGGAAGAGCGCAAAAAAAAACCAATAGGAAGATTTGAGAAAACATGACGAGAGGTAGTCTGAGGTCGTTTGTAAAAACATGTCTGTTCATAGAGTTTAGCTCCACAGTAAATTTTGTCGTTCTGTGGGATCAACAGTGTCGAGACCCACATCATGTACCTGACTTTGCATTGTTTTATTTTTAATAAATCTTACACTCTGCAGACATGTGGACTATACTGTATTTGTCCTGACATTGTTTAAAAATAAATTGCGGTGTGTAATGCATACTGCATGGTCGTACCATCTTCTCTAAACCGACCGTCCGAGCCAGTGTGTGAGGCTAACAGCTTCCCGAGGGGATTCTCCACCCAGTGTCCCGTCTCCTATTAGTCTGAACAGCCCTGACACTAGCAGTCAGCTCCCTCACTCATCCAGAACAGGGCAGGAGACGGATATTTCCATGCAGCTGAGCATTGCATTCAAAAAGCCCCTGCTTTTTTACTCATCTATAGGATTTCATGTTACAGAGAATATTTAACAGATGAAGTGCTTTGTACAGTTCCGGCTCACAGCAGCTTCAGCATGCGCTTCCACTAAGCGCACATCCACATCCGCCTGCAAGCTCTCGCCACTCTTCAATCGATGCCGCCTCTTGTTGTCATGGTGTCTCTGCCATTGGCCATTACTTAAAACCGCTGTGCTCTCGTCCCCCGGGGGGCGGGGTGAGAAGCATCACGCTTGTTTGGTTATCCCTTGTTTTTTTTTTCCCTCCTTCTCGCACCCTGCTCTAATGGTCCCATATGGGCCTAGGAATGTGATGGAGAGTGTCGTGTGCCAAGAAAAATGTGATCGGAATAAAATCTGGAAGTGGAGCATGCGTCGAGTGGACGTTGAGCTTGCAGTCTTAAAGTGTGTTTGGATGGTACTTACTTAGTCATTGAAAGTTTGAATATCACCAAATTGTTACCACCATTTTAGTGAGGAGATCATTCTTTCCCGTCTTCCCTATAAATCTGCTGGAATGGAGCAATAAGAATCACAGGAAAAAAAATAAATCTACTCACTTGCTGCATGGTACGTCTTTATGTCGTGTATAATTTAGATGATCTTTATGCATATGTTTATATATATATTCATTTATTTGTCCTGGGGCCAGATGGTGTCAAGTATCGGGTATAGCCAACGTTTAAATGCACTTCAGCATTCAGTAGTTCCAGCTAAAAACCTCATCTCCAGGCTTTTCTACCTCATTATTACCTTCATCCACTTCCTCCTTTAGAACTACTTTATCATTTCATTTGTTCCTGTAGTTGTTTACAAAGTTCATCCACACCCTCTGAGTCACTGTAACATTGATTTCCTTCAAGAGAAGACCCTCAGCACTGCACTGTATTTATTCCTTGTAGCTCTTTGTGAGATGGATCATGTGTGTTAGTTAGACATTGTTGAAGCCAGACTTCAAAGAAAATAAGCTTATCTCTGTGCACTTCTCAAATCACCTCATGCCTCATAAGTGCATAGCCCCTATGTTACACAGTTGACCCTTTGCAGGGCAAGGGGAGGAGGAAACATTAGAAAGTTGTTTTTTTTTTCAGTAGAATGCACTTACCATGAATGCAAAGATTTCTTGACTCCTGAAGCCTGATCCGTCCCACCACAATGGCATCATCTAAAAGACTTCACTTGTGCTAATACAGTAGTGGAATAGCTTTTAAGAAAGTGTCAGGGATGTCTCTGAGGGAAAATAGCCAGGGCAAGTTGTCAAGGACATGCGTTTTTAAACAGATAGTGGATCATGCAGTTCAAAAAACACTCTGAAACCTGCAGTTTGGCCTTTTTTTTTTTACAATAAACTAAGAGACTAGTATTGAAAAATGGACAAAGTAAAAAAAAAAAAAGCAAGACTTTAATGGTCTTCTCCCTCATAAAAGTTGTGGTGCTTTCTATGCTGAGTCCTTCTCTTCCCACAGTACTTTTTTCAAACTTCACCACTGAAGTACTCCACTGAATTTTGACCTTACATCAAATCGTTCCAGTTTGATCCAGTGAAATGCAGGCTACTTTGCATTGCAAGCGGCCTTTCTCTGAGTAACAGTCATCTATATAAATCCCCATTTTTCAGTGCCTGAAATAAAGAAAAGGCCAGACAGAGAGGGTGCCTGAGTAGGAGGAACCGAGAGATGGAGGGTGAGAGAGAAAAAAAAAGAGAGGAAGAGAGCAAGAGAGCCTGTGCAAGCAGAACAAAGTCCTTTAATAAAGCAGTGCTGACAGAAGTGTGCAGCTTTGCCTAAACCTTCCCCTGAGCCGCCCCACTTCATAATCAACAGCCCTCTTCCTCCCAGCTAAAGCAGGTGTGCTCCAAACCTAATATTGGTTTCCCCATTGAACGAATATTATGTAAACACGAATGTTGAAAGGGAAAAAGTAAATAAAAAGGAAATCTGTTAAACATATTCAAATTGGTTTCAGCTACTGTGAACTTTAGAGGGTCGGTATTAAGCGAGCGCGATGCGAGAAGGCCGAGGCTCACTGCTGTCGGAGGAGGTGGGAGTTGATCTGGGACTCTTTAATAAACAGTAAACACACGCTCTTAATCAGATCAGGCCAAGGCTCGCCTTCGCCTGCCCACACACTCGCTGTGACACCACATGGAAGAGGCGCCCTAACCACATTAATTAATGGGGCTGGGTTGCTTGTCACTCAGCCTCTTTAACGAGGCTTTGTTTGGTGCTTGTTTGGAGTGATTAGGTGGGTGCTAGTGTTTGCGGGTATAGAGGGGTCATGACTCAATCTGAGGTCACCTTGGTAAATTGAAGAGGTCACCGTGAACTTGGAGTGTTTGAGTGTCAAGTGGCCCTGTTTTCTCTGTTTTCTCTTTGATTAAAACAAAGTATAATTATATTATTTATAGGAATTTAATAGGATTAAGAGGCCCAAAGCATTTAATACCTCTGGTAGGTAAGCCACAGAAAGTCATTGCATGGATTCGATGCAAATACATTTCCCTACTTTTTTCAGTATTCTGGTCATGTTCAGTTTTTTCGTTTGTCTTCAGAAGGCATGGAAGGCACATGCAGGTTGATGTGAAGAAAACTTATCGTCTCAGATTTATGTAACTGGATTAATATTTATATTAGAACTATTTGCGTTAATTTATTTTCTATAACGCTTTAAAATAAATTGATCGCGCGATTAATTTGAAAATGAAATGCCCCTCTGCATTGCAGTACCACACAATCAGTGGGGGCAGTATTGCGCTACGTCGGCGACCAGCATGCCAGAA
>JBBPDB010026823.1:0-12051 GCA_037974465.1 Brachypetersius altus | reverse complement strand
AACAAAACAGCTTGTCCAAACATTTGCTGCATTAGTCCTCAGACTTTTAAACGAAACAACAAGCAGTATTTTCACAGAGGAGCAGGAACTCTGTTTTTAAACATGTTGCGCATTCATCCCATCTTTGCAAAATTGTCATTTGCTTCTGAACTAGTTTTGTCTGCAAGTTCAGGTATCCCGACACTAAAAGAGTTGTTTGTGAAGATGGGTTGCATTATGACCTGCATACTGTATAGTTCAAGCGAGTTTTTAAAAAACTCATATCGACGAAGGTGGGATTCGAACCCACGCGTTCAGAGCACAATGGATTAGCAGTCCATCGCCTTAACCACTCTGCCACCTCGTCAAACCGCAGCATGTTGGTGAGAACATCCATATTGTTTATCAACCCATGGGAATGTAGGGACCTTCATTAAATATCTGGACATCCTGGTTCAGTACTAGCTCTTTCCGGGACGATGACTCTCCTCATTCTTCTTGGCGACTCAGACCTCCCAACTGACAAGCTTTCTGTTATATTCCTCAATAATTCTTCTCCAACCCATAATGTGGCTGATGTTGTCTTCATTCCTGCAATCGCCATCTCTCTGACCACCATTGGCCTTCTCCAAGCTGTGTCCAATAAGTTGGAAGCATTTCAAAATGGCCATTTTTTGCATCTTAGTTTCCGTATATGGGATGACAGCACCAGTATCCTACTTTACTAGAATTCTCTGTGCCCATAACTTCCCAGCTCTACATTTCTTATTGAACTGGAAGAAGTAATTGCAGGAGATCAAGCAAGTTTTCAGCTTAGACTTGAGCTTTATCCGGAAAGATATTCCAGCACTGAGGGACTTTATGTGAATAGACTGCTGTAGCTTTCATAAGTATAAAGATCAGTAAATAGCCACCACCTTGAGATCAAAGACAAGTTCAGATATAGTGAGCCTTAAAGAGTTGTTTCTCAAGAATGGTTGCATTATGACCTGCAATTTATAGGTCTTCATTCTGTATCGTTCAAGGGAGCTTTAAAGAAAGTCCTATTGACGAAGGTGGGATTCAAACCCACATGTGCAGAGCACAATGTGTTAGCAGTCCATCGCCATAACCACTCGGCCACCTCGTCAAACCATAGAACATCGATTAGAACATCGATAAAGGTACATTTTCATTTTCATGTATTCATACAACTTTTATTGCTGTAGATGTAAAACTTGAGTTTACATTTTGTATTTGAATGTTTCAGAGTCTAGTTTCAAAATAGCGTTTCCCAACATTGTCGCATTAATCCTCAGACTTTTTTGAGAAGCAAAAGCCAGTACCTTTCTCAGAGGATCAACTACACTCTTTTTGAACATGTTGCGCATCCATCACTCGTTTGTCATTTGCTTCTGAACTAGTTTTATCTTCAAATTGAGGTATACTGAGTCTTAAAGAGTGGTCTTAATGTGACATCCTTGTAACGAACATACTAAGCTTCTTTGTGACCCATTATCCCTTGTCACAGGATATATGTGCCATATATAAACAATAGCTGCTAGGGGGAAGATAGACAATGAATACAAAAGGCTACTGATAATAAAATGTCAAACATCAAAAAGGCAAATGGTTTGAACTGAGTTTAATTTTCTATTTCTCTCCAAAGCTTCAAAAAATCTCTGATTAATAGACATCTTTGAATAAAGAAAATTCTCAATTTTCAGCATATGTTGTTTTTTTATGCAGAACAGTGGAGGTATGGTCATCACCAGTGGCTGTGAAATGTAGTCTTTGTAAAGGTTCCTCACACTCCTTCCATCTATTCCTTCTTCAGGAGCAGGAATGTCCTTCCACTTCTCCTCCGCCATCGGTGTGGGTGTCTCTCCTGGCGTATTGTATAGGACTACACAATATTGCATGCACGATCTGGCCTTACTCTGATGCCTATCAGGCATCTAAATCTACAGGATTTTAACCTGCAAAGTTGGTCTACAATAAATTAGGTTTTTATTAATGTTGTGCTGCAGTACTAATGTTGTACTGCAGTTGTTGGTTCCTGGATTTTATTCATTGTAAAATCCATTATTAAGGGAGCTAAAAACCAGTTGGGATTCAATCTGAAACCCCCATCCCCAAGCAAGACTCAATTAAACTCCCATGTAGAATAAAGTATTAGTCTGTATAACATCCCTACAGTTCAAAAGACACCCCCACATGAAAGTCCCTAAAGACCCTTGGAGCTGGTGGTCTGAATACCCTTTGGATTATTCATGGACGCTCCTCCACAGGGTCTTCTGGACAGGCCATACTTGTGTCTTTCTTCTTTCTGCTGACTATTCAGGTAGGTGTCAGTCTCACTCAGTGCTGCTTGAATAGGCCTGACCTTTTTTATTTTGCTGTAATCTATTTATTAACCCTTATATTCACATCTGAACACACCACGGCACACTGTGAACAATATAAAATGCTTCCTCTGCATTTTAACCCATTCACCAAGTGAAGCAGTGGGCTGCCGCCAGCGAGGGGCACTGAAGAGCAGTGTGTGGGGACAGTACTTGACTCAAGGGTGATTCAAGCAGTTAGGATTCGAAGCCCAAACCTTCTGATTGCCGGGCCAAAGCCCTAACCACATGGCAATCCACTAATAAAAATGTTAAATGTTACATTTTCAATAATAAAGCATTTTATGCTTTAGGTTCTTATTATTAGTATATATTTTATTTCTGATTTCATTTGTTGCATTTATTGTTTGACATTTGCAATACTATAAGTATTTAATATTTTAAAGCAGTGAAAATGCTAAGACATTTATCGTCCCTTTTTTGATGAGAGGTAATAGCAGGGAATTCTCATGATGCAACGATCTCTTGGGAATCCGTTTCCAGAACTTCATCCTGGTCCGGACCAGAGTAGCTCTCCTGTCTAAGTAACCACGGAAACACATCGGGGACTCATTTAAACCACCTTGATGGAACAGAACTCCCACTTAACTGTGGCTGCATTCGAAATCGCATACTACTTGAGTAGGTTCTACATTTAAATTAGAACATACTGCTCTACCGTTAAAACAGTACGTTCTATACAGTATGAATGAGGGTAGTATGAATGGAATTCGGACGTACTACATCTGCTTTGTTGATGTTGTCACGTGTCATGTGTCGTCACAACAGTGCGTTACCTTTACAGAGGGCATTTACTCACAAGTGTAATTTAACCAAAATGAACGTGTAATTTAACGTTTTCCTTAAGGTACTTACACTTGAAAAGAGTCCATCGAATGCCTACTACAGAATTCGGCCAGAAGCAGTAGGTCATCCAGGTACTTCTCGCCTACTGTTTTTCGAATACTATGAATTCGGACATACTACTCGCCTCGCATACTGTTTTCTCATACAATATAGTAGGGAAGTATGCGATTTCGGATGCAGCCTGGGAGACTTTTCGAAGACTCCCCTTAAGCCAGTTTCGTGGATTATCCCCTCTTGCTGCAAGGCAACAGTATTAACCCCTGCGCCAATGTTATATTATTTTACTGTTTTAAATTTAATTTTAGTTTTACTATATTTCATCTTTTTTCTCTTGTACTTACTATATTTCATTTAAATCTTACTGTTTTATTTTATTATGTCTGACTATTGTTTAAACATTCTGGGCATTTCTTCTCCTTTGTTTTATACAGTTTATCTTTTATGTAACAATAAACTTTGATAAATTTTTTTGCATGTTTATGTATAATACGTGTAAACAAACAGGGCTAACGTCACGATGCCGGATGCGACGTCACGACCCCAGAGCGCGGGAAACTTGAGAGGAGTAAACAGAGCAATCGGGGGTTTATTTTTTGTTTTTTTTAGTCTGGATAAGAGCTAAAATGAGCAAAAAGGACGCTGCGTGTACGTATGAATATATTTGTTCACGTTTTAGTGATGATTTACGCGACAAAAGATGGATTTTTAATTGTTTTCCAACGAGTTGGGGTTAGTTGGCCGTTAGCTCTCAAAACCTGCTACAGAAAAATACTGTAATGGGTAACATACATTTGGGTGGGGGATATTCTCATGATAATGAGAATAATCAGACCATGAGAATAATTAGATAAGGAGTCGTGCAGCTTATAACTGAGCATAAATGTATTTTTCTAGTCCTGTACTGCAGTTATTGGTTCCTGGATTTTATTCGTCGTAAAATCCACTATAAAGGGAGCTGAAAACCAGTTGGCATTCAATCTGAAACATTTTGATTCCTAACTACTCCCTTAGCCTTACTCTCCCTTCATGAAGCGTGAATATATCGCTGGAAATCACATAAATGTGTGGCTATTGAGACCAGACACACTAAATGGACAAAAGTATAGGGACGCCTGACCATCCAACCACTCGGGACTTTAATAACATTGCATTCAAATACATATACTTTAATATAGAGTTGGTCCCCCTTTGCAGCTATAACAGCTTCCACTCTTCTTGGAAGACTTTCGATAAGAATTTGCGCTTCTGTGGGAATTTGTGCCCATTCGCTCTTTAGAGCATTTATAAGGTTAGTTGCTGATGTTAGACAATCTCTATTCCAGTTCATCCCAAAGGTGTTGTATGGGGTTGAGATTAGGGCTCTGTGCGGCCAGTCAAGTTCTTTCACACTGAATTCATCCAGCCGTTTATTTATGGAGCTTGCTTTTTGCACTGGGACACAGTCATGCAAGAATAGACAAGGTTCTGCCCCAAACTGTCTTGGTATGCAGAAGCATTAAGTTTTTCCTTCACTGGAAGTTAAGGGGCCTCCCCCAAATCCTGAAAAAAAGTTTGTCCCAATACTTTTGTCTATATAGTTTAGGTGACTACAGCCAGTCCTTATAAACCTGATGAATTAATGAGTTGTCAAATATCTGCTGATAACTAAACTTCTGTTTTCCTTATTGAACCTGATCTAGACCAGTGTTGACCAGTGTTGACCCCTGTCCTGCACATTTTGGCTTTTTTATATTGTAACACCAGATCTGCTGATTAACAAACCATTCCTAAGCTGAAGTGAGTATGTTGGAGCAGAGAAAACTAAATATCCAAATTTTCCTGCATCCGAGATGCATCATTTGCTAGAGATTATGCCCTTCTTGAGCTGGAAATGACTGCTGTGCAGTGCAGGTGGGCTGTACCACTGGAGCTGGGAAGGACTGAAGTGTAAAGAAATGTTTTTGTCTTGTGTCTCTCTTTCTTGTAATCTCAGGTGCTGAGCTTATCCTCTCCTACTTGAATGAAAAGAACCGACCCTACAGTGCCCAGGATGTGTTTGGTAACCTGCAGAAACAGCATGGTCTTGGCAAAACGGTAAGTCAGATCATAAAATAACAGAATTAATAATACATTTTATTTATAAGTGCCTTTCACAACTCTCAGGGTCACTTTACAGAAGTTATCCAAAAATATCAATACAAGAATAGTTCAATTTAATTAAGAAGCATTTATAATCCTTGTGTTATCTTCAGATGTTCAGGGAAGGGCGTTCCACATTTGGGACCTTATGCGCCAGTTAGTTTAATTGCACTC
Organism: Brachypetersius altus; assembly: GCA_037974465.1. Lineage (NCBI taxonomy): Eukaryota > Metazoa > Chordata > Actinopteri > Characiformes > Alestidae > Brachypetersius > Brachypetersius altus. The sequence continues at coordinate 6,550 of JBBPDB010026823.1, read as the reverse complement.
TCCATGAATACCGTGGGCCAGTTCAACATTTTTAGGTATGATGATGACACTCTTGGCTTGGATGGCGCACAGGTTTGTGTCCTCGAACAGATCCACCAATTCAGCCTTGCTGGCTTCCTGCAGAGCGGCGGAGCTCTGGAAGTGGTCTTGAAATCCTGAGCGATCTCATACACCAGGGGCTGGAAGGCCAGCTTGCAGATCATCAACTGCATGGATTTTTGCTAATGGTGTATCTTACTCAGAGCCACGGTGCCAGGCCTGTAACGGTAAGATTTCTTCACGCCACCGGTTGCCGAAGCGTTCTGGCGAGCAGCCTTCGTGACCAGTTCCTGGGTGCCTTACCACCGGTGGATTTGTGTGTGTTCTGCTTTGTTCTTACCATACTAGCGAAGAGAGATGGCGTATTCCCACAAGAAAAATAGCGAAAATAATAGTTAAATAAATAGATTCTACAATACTATGTATTGATCTGATGAATATTTATATTAAATTACATTAAACTTAAAAAAAAATATCAAACAAAAACATACCAGACGTGGCGTCAATCACGCCTGCATCCTGTAACCTAGCAACCAAGAGGTTTTTATCAGAGCTGTCTAGTCTTAGAAAGGACCAGTGTGGCTGCAGGTTTTAATCTGACCAAGCAACAGCACACATGACTCCAGATCAAGAGATCGCAATCAAATTATTCAGTGATTAGATGGATTTTAAACCTGCAGCCATGCTGGACCTTTGTGAGTAAGAACAGACACTTCTGCTTAATCTCATTGTCACATGATGCTGGATAACAGTTGTGATACATACACTGTGGACAAAAGTGTTAGGATGCCTGAGCAGCAGCTATAATGGCCCCCTACGTAGCTGTAATGGCTTCCACTCTTCTGGGAAGGTTTTCTACAACATTTTGGAGTTTCTGTGGGAGTTTGTGCCCATTCATTCTGTAGAGCATTTATGTTGGATGAGTAGGCCGTTCCAATCTGTTCCAGTTCATCCCAATGGTGCTGGATGAGGTTAAGGTCAGGGCTCTGCGCTGCCAGTCAAGTTCTTCCACAGTGAACTCATCCAACCATGTCTTTATGGACCTTGCTAGAAAAGAGCCCTCCCCAAACTGTGCCCAAGTTGGATGCATGGTCCAGAATGTCTCGGTCTGCTAAAGTATTAAGTTTGCCCTTCACTAGAAGTAAGGAGCCAAGCCCAAAACCTGTTTGTTGACAGTAACAGAAAACAGAATATACTGGATGCCTTTAAAGATGCTACTGCAGTACATTTGTTTTAATTTAGACTGCTGTTTAAATGTTCCTCTGACACAGGCTGTGGTGAAGGCCATGGAACAGTTAGCCCAGGGGGGCAAAATCAGAGAGAAGGTCTATGGCAAGCAAAAGATCTACTTTGCAGATCAAGTATGTTTTCACACTTTCCTTACACACTTGCAATTGAGATGTACATTATTTTCAATGTATTACAGAAAAGAAGTGTAGACTACTATGTTGCAGTTTAATAACAAAGTCTTATGTGATTCTTTTAACAACTGTGTCTGAATATTTGCACTGTTCTTTTAGTCTCAGTTTGCTGATGTGAGTGATGCTGAACTGAAGGAGATGGACCAAGGCATCACTGAACTCAACAACCAAGTGCAGACAGTCTCCCAGAACTGTAGGCAGCTTGATGCAGGTACAGCTTTAATCCGTGTTGAACCAAACCTGAATCTTTCCTGAGAACAGTCAGTCTACACGACCTGACTCAAAGCTGGAACCCAGCTGTAGCTTAACATAATACTGTCACAATCCTGATGGTAGCACAAACAATTGCAATTGCAACATGACATAATTTTATTGGACTTAGATGCAGACAGATAAAACCCTCTGAAATGACTGTAGCTCCATAAAATTTTGTCTGAAAGCAACTGTAGCCAAACAGAACCTGTCTGGACCAGACTGTAGCCACACTAAATTCCAAAAAGGACCAAATATAACTTAATAGTGCTTGTTACCTTATAGAAACAATATCAGTCATCAGATCATTGATAAAACAAATGTTGACATTTTTGTTTTACAACATTGTTTAATACAAGTGCAACTTTGTTAATCAACCACTGCTTTTGGACAGCTTGAAATCTGAGCTAGAGTCAAAATTGTAGAACTGATTACCTAGATATGGTTAAGCTCTGGGCATTGTTAATTTCATTTATGACCACAAAAAAGACTTTCTTAGTCTGAAACAGTACTGTGTCCAAAGCATGTTCTTCAGATCAAATTTGCTGTATTTGTCTACAGAGCTGAAGGAGCTGAACAGCTCACTGACCACAGCAGAGATGACCGCACAGATCCAAGAGCTGAAGGCTGAGTGTGAAGGCTACAAAGAACGGCTTCAGAAAATCAAATCAGCCACTAACCACGTCACCCCTGAGGAAAGGGAGAAGGTCTAAGTACATTTCATTATATAAAAAACTACAGTGCATTTAGTCAAAAGTACTATTGAATCTAAAAATATAACAATTATTGTACCTGTGGATTCAGGATGTGCATTTAGTTGTTTTTAAATTAAATTAAATTAGTTGTTTTTATTTTTTTTTTACATTCGTTCTTATGTTGTCTGTATCACAGGTCTACAAAGAGAGAAGCCTGTATGTGAAGGAGTGGAAAAAAAGAAAGAGACTGGTACAACAGATCAGATTTCACTTTAGCTTCTGCATTGCATATGTAGACCACATAGACACTGCTAAATGTATGTTGGGTACAGAAAATGTGATGTGATTCTGATTATTTTTTTTTAGGCCTCTGATATGATGGGAGCGATTCTCGAGGGTTACCCAAAGAGCAAGAAGCAGTTTCTGGTGAGTCTCTCAAACATATTTATGCTGTAGGCCGAACTGAGTTTATGCTTGTAGGAACCGTCTTTTTTACACGCTTTGTTCACTTCATGAGGGCACCTTTTAATCCCACTGCCATCAGCGTAAAGTGACCATTCTGTCATACGTGAACACACCACAGCACACAGTGTGAACAGCACAAAACTCTACCTCCTGTATTTAACCCATTCATCAAGTGAAGCAGCGGGCAGCCAGAAACACAGTGTCCTGAGAACAGTGTGTGGGAATGGTGCGTTGTCATTAGCGGTCTAGGGATTTGATTCCACGACTTTCCGATCGCAGGCGACCAGCTGTGTAGATGCCTCAGTGAAGATGTGTTCCTCATTAGTTAAATAATGTCAAAAAATAATAATGGGTGAGCTTTCAGGACCAGGGCTGTTAAACACCGATTCCAAACGTAATTTGTTTAGTATTACATTCAGGGTTCCTGAATATGTGTCCTGCTTCCCACTGTGGTGGGTTTTTATTGTATTTTATTGCAGTTCTGTACTGTACAGATGTTTGGGTGCAGAACCAGAATTTCAGATTCAGCTTAGGTTTAAGTCTCCAACTCAAACATGAAACATGTAAAAGACATTTGAGTGTCATTCTTTATTTACATTGTAGTTTTATGAATCGTAAGTATTTTAGGAGTGAGGTGGTTCTTTAGCCTTGTTAACTTGCCTGAGTTAAGGCAATAAGTCATCACCCCCTCAGGTTAAACAAAACCAGGATCTAACAGTGAATGGACACATTTAATATGGAATTAATTTGTGAAGGTATGAGTGTATATAGTTTACAGTGACTTGGAACACAACTCATTCATTTCAGAAATTAAATTTTAGTCTGTGCTTTGCATCATACAAGTTAATTTTTGGAACTGTTTATGTATCTATTTAGGAGGAGGTTGGAGTTGAAACAGATGAGGACCATAAAGTGACTGTTCCCAATATCTGATGCTGGATCTGACCATGGACACTTGTTGCAAGGGACCACCAGGACAGAGAAGCTTTTATTGAGAGGCAGAAACAGACTGTGCACACAGTCAGAGGCCAGTGAAAAGGGGTAATGCATTGAATCAACTTGATTCACATTTCCACATAAATTTAAAAAAACAAATTACATCAACACAGTTTCTTTAGGCCACTCATGCTGATGTAATACATTTTATTCATGTGGAAATTATGCACATACATAAAATTCAGTGCATTAAATTTTAGTGCATTCTCTGCCTGTCAGTTGCTAACATCAATGATGCACGATTGTAAATAATGTACATAAGTACAAGTTTAAAAAATACACAACTGTAAATATGTTTAAACATTAATTAAACATTTATTTTCTGATTACAAACTGCATTCATAAAAAAATATTTCTTACTAAGATTCTCTTGTCTAAATCAGTGTCGTCTATAATGCACTGAACCTCGTCTGCATGGAGCCTTACTCCAAGTTTATGGCTAAAAACAAGAAAGATTCCCTTTTCCCCCCAGCACAGGTCATTCAACATCCTGACAAACCACCATTCACTAAAACACAACCTGAATGTACAGATTAAATCCTGAGTACCTGGTTTTCTCATTAAGGTAAACGTCCCGTCATTTTAATGAAGTGTTTGATACACTTGATCATTTTGGTTAAACATTTTTTTGCAGAGAAACTGAATTTAAGCCACATCTTAGACTAAATCTTTTCCCCTCGAGTCCACACAGTGAAAGTGTGATTTGCTGTGTCTTTGTGCTAAATTTAAAAAAAAGCGATGAGAAGGGCAGCCATACATAACAAAGATATAAATATAAAATCAATTTATACATAACTTGAAGAAAAAACAAAAAAGCAGACTGTAATATGTGAGGCGTTCTGTCTCACTGTGGTGTTATTCTGTATATATTAATCAATTTTCTATATAAACCCCACGCTACCTTTAGCTTCACTTTACAACACATAAGCAAAAGAGTGATTTAAATTGTGCTTTGGTAGATGAATGAGGTAAGAGAAAATGATTGTGCGTAGTACACATTAAAGGGGCTGGTGTGGGATTTTCAGCAATTCACTAGTGTCAATCTATCAAACCTCTGTACAAGACTTTACCAGTACAGTGTTATCACAGTTAAGAAAGAACATACAACCCAACAGATCGTGAACATTCACATTATTGCATGTTTCAAAAGCACTGGAGAGGTATGAATAAACAGCTTGTGGAACTAAAGGGCGTTCTTTTTCTAAACATTTTCATCTTTTTGTACATTTAGCACTCAAAACATATTAAGCCTTTTAAAGACAATAACAAAAGGCTCAACCTTGTATTGCTCATTTCTGAGAAACGTAAAGCTGTGCTTTCCACAGAGCATGATTTATGAGAATTATTCATCATGTGTGCGATTTAGACCTAAACTAGATTTAATCTGTGCCCCAGCCCTAAAGCAGTAATGTCAGGCATCACCATAAACTAAATACACATTAACACTGTCACATTATGCCTGAGAACTTCTTCTGTTAATCCCAAATAAGCCCCTCATAAAAACTGAGGCCAATACCATGGCCAGAATAATTTCCTTTATCTGTGTTTTATACTCGGATGTAATAGGTTTTTTCCCCCCTCAAATTAATGCTCTTCATAAAATGCTTTTTTTCTGATATAAGATTATCCTAAATGAAAATCAAAAACAAATGTATCCTAATCAATATGGTGTTCATCAGTTCAGCTCTGCATTGTAAAGTTCACTACAGTCTAGGGTTCTTCCCCATCATAGATAAATGAGTCTGGCTCTGATCTCAACCAGTTTACTACCAGTATAGCAAGAAAAAAATGCTTGTCTGTTAAGAAGTGTCCATATTGTAATATATACTCACATTTTAAGGTTTGAACACACCCTAGTGCAGATGGCTGTATCCCATATTACACGATGCAGATTTAAATAATTTTTTAAAAAAAAGCACGTTAACATCGTCTTAATGAGACGTTTCTCAATTTAAAGGTTTGTTAAATCAGTCAAGTAACATTCAAATTACTTACAGGAAAACTACAACACAAGTCTGAATTGTGTATCATGTATCGTGTGAATTAGAAAGCCTCTACAGACGGCTTGCTTTGGGTTGAGACTTTGTAAGGATGATCTCCGCTGACTGGCATGCAGAGCTTAGCCGAGAGCAACCTGCCGGCTCTGAGCGAACTCCAGCTCCAAGCCTGAAGGGGAGACGATTCTGAAACTTCAGTACAGCTGTCCATTCAGCTGCCTCAGAACTCCCACAACAAACTCCCTCAGCGTCTACAGACCAACAGCAGCACATTTAGAGAGGACACAGTAATAAGCAAACCAGAAAATCGTGGACATATATGTACAATTTGCAGCACTGTGTGTGTAAAATGCACAGGTTGCTATTTTATGAATTATGTTACTATTTTAATTGTTGCAATTGTAAAATAATGTTAAAATTAGGGCTGTAAAGCGATTAATTAAAATTAACTAGTTAATTGCAAATCCGGAAAAAATTAATCGCGATTAATCGCAATTCTATGTCAACCCGATATATAATATATAATGAACACAGTCATAAATTGTACAAAGAAGGCTTTGTTTATTTTTTCCCAACTCTGGCACACTTTTAAAAGTTGAGATGTTTTAAAAACTTACTTTTGAATAGAAAATGCATAACATCTTCAAACCTGAAAGAATCTCTGTCTTAAGACAAAAACGTAGCT
>JBBPDB010026802.1:0-10000 GCA_037974465.1 Brachypetersius altus | reverse complement strand
AAAAAAAAAAAAGTTTAATTAATGATTAAGGAATAAATTCCATGTTCATGGTTAAACAGAAATGACAGCAAGTGAATTCCCCAGTTATACTTACAGCATGACCAAGCAAAGCATGGGCCATCTCATGCCCCAGTACAAAGGTCAGCTGATGGATATCTGCAACCGCCTCCAGCATTCCTGTATACACAAATACGTCTCCATTCTGCATCCCATCCACACAAACAAACAATAACACACACACTTTCATCCGGGTACACTGATAATAGGGTTAAAACACACTAAAGCACAGCATTAAAAATCATCCTGTTTAAAAGCTTTAGAAAAGCGTTTTTATAAAAAAAAATAATAATTAAAGCAGTAAAGTGTTTTACATTGTACATATCTGAGGTCTAATTAATGGCCATTATTGTGACTGCAGGGTAAAAAGTTTTATGGGGCACTCTGGGTGATGGTGAGACAGTCTTTGTTGGACTTGTGCAGTTCTGGGTCAGTTTCAGAACCAACATCAGGTCAGGTCCAGTCAGTTTCAGACAGACTATTGTCAGGCTTGGTCGAGTTTGGGCTCAAATCATGATGTTGCATGTCATCTCAGATTGGGCCAGAAATTTCTCAGGCTGTGCTGGGGTTGGGCCAGAAATGTTGGGCCTGATTAAAGCTCTAAAACAATGCTGCTGAGCCTATGGTTTTGGAAAACAAGGGCAAACACTGTCCTTTTTTAAATGCTACTGCTAGATGCACAAAACTTTTAGGGCTACTCAAAAGATGCATAAAAATTTAAAAAAGCATTTAAAAAACATTTTTAGTCAGCTGGAAAAGAAAAGCTTTGGCCCCTGTTATCTCCAAATTTACTAATATTACATTACACGTTTGGAAACTAGGTAGTTTTAGGGTATTGTAAGGATTTTGTGTATTGTGTAGTTGTAAGTATATGTAAGATATATTTATACTGCTCACCTCTGACAAACCATTTTGATATCCTGAGCAAAACTATATTCCATATTACAAATGATATAAAAGTAAAAGACAGACGCATTGCAAACTAATGAGAGTGATTTCACTATGACTGACTAAAATAAGCCAGTAATTGTCAAATGCTGCAAACACAGAAGATCTCAATTTTGATCTAAGTGAGCTTGAAAAACAGTCCATTATTGTGGCAGGAGCTTCTGCCACAAAATTTGCTAGTGTTTTAATAGAAACAGAGACTAAAGTGTACAGACTGGGGAAAAACTTATTACAGAGATGAATATACATTTTTGAGCTACACTCCACTACAACTCAAGTGAAGCTACAGATAACCTATAGAATCTTTGCCTGAAGCTTTTCTGTAGCTTAGGGTAGCATTAAGCAATACTAAGATATTTTACGTTACTTTTTCCTTTCATTTTTCACTTTGTTTCTCGGAGATTTCTTTGATTCTCCTGATTGACTCACAGGCAGAACAAAGGCATTGATCTCAGGACCGTCTACCACATGAACCTTCCAGGGCAAAGAATTGATGCCTTCAACATCCTGGTTCCTTTGAGTCAAGTGCTGGAGGACTAACTCAACCACTTGATTCCTGGGGTCTGAAACAGGGATGAACTTATCTGCATACTCCTCCATGCACTGGGTAGGAATAAAACAGAGAAAGGGAGAGACTTCTGGTCATTTAAAAACTTTTCTCACTTGAGTTTTCTCACTTGAACATTACAGTGAATAAAATTGAAATAAATTGTTTGTCTCCTTGCTGTCCTACCACATCTGAAGCATGTTGGGCCAGTTTTGTAAAATTCTCTTTGCTAAAAACCAGCAATCTGCTTCTGCCAGTGACCGGACATTCTTCCAGATGTGTGAAGAAAAAGAGCAAGAAGAGGAGCAGCAGCCCCGTTCCAGCTCCTGCCAGGTGCCATCGCCGCTTCCGCGCCCACTCACGGAAAAGCTGCTTCTTATTGGGCGGCAAAGCCTTCCACCACTTCCTGATACTTCTACATACAGAAAGACGGAGAAAGAAAGAAAGGAAGTCAGATGCAGAACAGTATTCCACAGAAAAGAAGAGAACACAATTACGAGCACTAACACTAAACATCAATGTGATACAATGTAAATTTAACCACAGAAATACAGAGTAGACCAAACCAATTTATAGCTTTTATCAAAGCACAGGCTTCTTCCCACTCCTTTTGGGCACTTTTTTGTTTATTTTTCATATTTTTCATATCTGTAACTGTTCTAATTATGTTTGTTTTTCGTCTTATGTTCAAATAAAAATTTCATTCATTCATTCATTCATTCATTCATTCATTCAAACCAGAGGTAATATTTATAAATAGGTTTTAACAGGTAAGTAATTAAGTTTCTAAGATTAAAACTCATTACAGGGAATGCTTTTAACAAAGTGGTTCTGCAAAGATCTTTGGGATGAGATGGGTTAATTGAAAGAGATAAGAACTGCCGTTCGGGATGCAGGACCCTGGGTTTTCACAGTCATTTACTGCTACTTCAACAGTGAAATGTTGCATTATCTGATATTTCCTGGTAAGGACCTTCCTCGTTTTAAGTTTCGTTTTATTTTTCAAACAAACATTGCAAACACATTTCAAACATATTCACATTCATCATAATTGCATAACACAGTACATTCATCTGTTTGAAAAAAGGAGTAGACCGAAGTAGGCAGTTTCCCTTCTTAGTAATGATGTTTTATAATAACTGTTGTGAGAATGAATTGCACTGGGAGTGATACTTTGTGCAGTTCTGTCCAGGTACTACTCCTGATTGTTTCTGTTTTTGTTCTTTGTGTTGCATCATGGGAAGTTGTTTCATTTTACTGTGTGCTATGTATAATATTAATATGACAATAAACCGATGTGATTTGTAAAAAAAAACACTTAATTATGGGAAAGATGTCCATCTTCTTATGTCATGCAGTCAAAAAGCCATCAAAAAACACAGAAACCTTACTCACTTAAATTTCATGGACAGACCCTCTCATTAAAACTGAGGGCAGGTTTCCCAGGTAGGGATTAAGCCTAGTCCTGTGCTCATTTTCCTTTCCAATGTAGAATCACCATTCAGAATACTAGTCCATCCACAGTTTGGCTGAATCCCTGTCTGGGAAACCAACCCAAGCCCGAGAACACTTTTAGGACCTAGTGTGAAACAAAGCCTTTAAATACACTGTCCAAGTCACTTCTAGCAAAGTAAGGGTCTCTCACCTTCCAAGGATAATAGCTGCCACTTTCTGGAGAGGTTTGAAGACCAGCCATAGAAGGGGGGCTGGTAGGGCTCGAAGTCCAGCTGAAGTGTGGAACTTTTGTGCAGGTTTTGTTATCGAGAAGAAAGGGTGGAGACCTTGAACAGCACCAGAATAAATGATTCTTGGCTGCGGTCTAATCCATGTCCTAGAACTGCAGCCAGGGATAGATAGTCTTGTGTTTCCCTGAGTAAAGTGTTGCTGGCACTGAAGCAGAGGTCTAGCATGTACTGTCCCTAATCGTTTGAGTGTAAGTACAGGGCTCACTATTTGGGTTTTAAACAGACGAAGGCAAATCCAAACCATTTTATCTATCTACTTGATACAGGTCTAGATACTTAGCTAAAGAAGGACACCGTTCACTTAGCTATAAAACTTGTGTGAACTTGTCCAGATAAGCTATAAAAGTCATTGTAGCAGAGATAAAAATCTACAGTTATGTGGTACTAAAAAACACCAGGATTGTTTCACTGAAGCCTCCCTGAAGCTGGTCAATAAAAACGTGTTGCTGTAAATAAAGGACAGTAGCCGGGACACAACTCACGTCATCTAATCACTGCGTGTTTCAAATGTAGGTGCTCGTCTAGAGGAGGCCAGTGTAACGGCCATGACCTCTGAAACTCAACTCAACTGACAACTCAAATGACAGACCCTCAGTCGAGGTAGAGTGCTACAGGAAAAACAGTCCGTCCGTGCACCTCTCATGAGAGCATGGTTCCTACACCGGGCTCTCCAGCCATAGCATTTGGATCAGAGCAAACTAACACTGTGCTGTTACTCTGTTGCAACAGTTTCATAAAGTCCTGGGTATCCGCAAAAATAATTTAAAAAAAAAGAGTAGCCACTTACTTCCCGTGAAAGACAATCTTAATGTTTCAGTTTTATTGAAACTGGTCCGTGGCGTTTGGGGACCGCTGTTCTACAGGAAGAATGAACACAAATTCGCACAGAAACGCTCCAAAATCTTGTGATTTTCCAAGAAGAGAGGAAGCTGTTATAGCTGCAATTTAAATACAGATATCATGTTGTTTTAATGCTGATGTGTCCCAATACTTTAATCTATATAGTGTATTTCCAAATTTCCAGCGTCTCTGCCCTGGACTAAGGTCCTCTCTTAGCTGTCATATTCATTAAACGGGACAGTCCAGTTCAAGATCCATGCTTGAGTGGGTAGAAATCACACTAACCAAAGCAACTGAACTCTGGGGGTCACACGTGCTCAGCTAGGGTGCCGATCAGTGTAACAGCTCCGTTAATACACTTCATATGGATGGATTGCTGCCAAAACGTTTTAAAAAATGTGCCCGAAGGACATAAATTATTTACAAACGTTACCTTTTCGTTTGAACACAACCCAGCCTTTTTGATACTCAGCACAAAACCTTTTTTAAGGTCTTGAAACAAAGACCTTAGAAAACAAACGAATGACATTGAATAATGTGGTCTTTTTTATTTCAGTCAATGCTTATTAAGTAAGCAAAAAAATAAGATATTTACCTTCCTTAATTTACATTTAACAGGAACACTCTTGTGTGTTGCACTAATCATAAAAATGAAGAGAATTCATGTAAACTTTCAAACTTGCTCAATGAAATGTGCAGTTTAACATGCATGCTGTATCTGAGTGTAATAAACCTGTGATTCCACATTTTCTAAGTTGTGTAGGCGGTCAAATGTTTAAAGGCTACAAAAATGGTTTCATAGACTAGGCACGCAATTTAATATTATAGATGATTTTTGGAATGATCTCGTTTAAAAAATGTAACACATTTACATTTCTGTTTACAACAACGGAAGCTTTTCGTCAGGTCAGATAAGCGTCGTTACTCATCTTCTGCACTGAGTGACTGTGTTTGAGGCACACCAACTTCTGTGTTGGTCATGACTTGGCTGCCAGGACTTGAGGAAGAACCTGAATGAGAGTTACTGGCATTAGTGAATGACTGCGCCTCTGAATCATCATAGTCCAAGGCTGTGCTGCTGTCTGAGGGCACAGAGGTGGTGAATGTTCGTACAGTTGGTTCATGAAGATAAGAAGAGCCAGCATCATCTTGGGCAGTCTGTCGCTTATCAATGAAATGTGTAATGAACAAAGTTTCAATCTGGACCAGGAAAGTCTCTGCCTCCATCTCCGGTACCTCTGTAAGAACGTTCCTCAACGATTCGAGCAACTGTAAGGAAGACAGATCAACAGTTTAACTTACCATGAGCACATTCACTATTAAAACAAAGCTCCTGATTAATTTCTTACCTTTTCTAGACATGTGAGGGAGGAATCTCTGCGATAGAGCTTGTCCATGGGTATGCACCTGAGAACAAAGCCACAGTGAGAACTACAAAGTAAATAAAAATGACCCAAACCTTATTAACAAAGCAAGAATGCATCTTTATAGCATTAGAAGTCAAGCTCTGGTGGTTACAAACCTAAATCCTAGACTAAATGATAGAATTCCTTTTCAAAATATTATAATGATTGTGTGTGTGTGTGGGTTGTTTTTTGTACCTTACGAGATAAGCATTTTTGCTACTCTGTATTATACTTTTCATGACTGTGTTCATAAAAAGTATAATAATGACTGACTGTGTACTTGTAAGCCAGTTTACAGTGCCAAAGAAGAAATCACTAAACGAGTAACGTCAGTTTAAAAAGTGTACCAACCCATGAGACTCCCTGTATTTGAACACCACCCATTCTGCTCTTCTCATCACGTCGGACCAGTCAGGAAGCTCAGCAGAAACTTGGTACTCAAATTTGTATGGATGCTCTAAAAAAGAAGATTCCCATTACAAACATGTTCTTCTGCCAAAAGGTTCTCACAAAAAATATTCCAGATGTAGTAGTCATGGTCATTTTCTTACAAAAGAGAACAAAAATATATTTGTTACATTATGCTAAAGAACAATGGACACTCCACATCGCTGTGAGTTATCTGAACAAACAAATGTCTAAACGTTCTTGACACCTTCATTCTGAGTCGAAGAGAGAGGCTCAGTACATACTCTGAGGCCCAGCAGGCCCGGTCTCTTCCTGAACGAGCAGACAGGTGGTCTGAGACAGAGGTGATGGGTTACTGGGGTTATATGGGCTCACAATCATCCCAATAAATGGAGCTCCTCCTCGCGAGAAATAACTCTGCAAGAGATAGAAAGAATGATTTAGAGCGACAAAAAGGGGGACAAAGAGAAAGTAAAGATCATTGCTTTTAAAGCTTTTCTCAGGAACCAGGCGTATGCCACCTTAGGCAAATTCCATTTTATTTTATAGCTTCCTTTTGTGAAATGTTTATAATTACTGTGCATTACCCGACAGTATATAAGTAATACTAACAGTATTCACAGCATAAGGTCATAAACTGTAAAACAGCAAAAACAATAAGAAGTCCATAGAAATAAGCACACAGACACAATGGATAAAGTAAAAAAGCATAAAACCAAAAAGAAAAGAGGTTTACCTTGTATAAAGATGAATTACTAATGAAAAGGGAGTCTAATATGTTTTTAATTGCTTTAGTACTGTTGATGGTGTCTGATTAATATTAATTGCTAATGTGTTCCAAATGATGTTGGTAAATCAAATACCATATACACATTTCAAACTTGTGTTAGTAATGTCAGATTCCTGTGTCTAGTTGTTCATTTTGTTCTCTGGATTTTATAGACAATAAGGCGAACTTGTTTAATTAAAAGAAACTGTTTATTTTTGTACTGTTGGGTTACTAAGGGAACTGGTATCATTTGGCTCCACAGATAAATAAAATAGTGTTTTTTTGAATCATTGTCTTAGTAAATCGCCAAGATCTCTTACCTGATATTTAGCTTGGGTGTCAGTGTCTCTAAGGGACGGGTTGGGATCAAAGGCTGGATGAGAATGATACCAGCCAACTACACTGAGACCTTTCATTGCAAGCAGTTCAGAGGCCTGTGTCTGGGAGACAGGGTCCATTTCACACTGGACTCCAGTGCTCAGGCTGTTACATGGCTCTGCTGCACAGATCTGCAAACACAAACATCTTCAGTTTCCCAAGACATAAATAACTGCCAAACCATACCACTGTTGATCCAAACATAGAGTAACACTACTAGTAGACTACTAGACATTATTGAATTTTGCCTAAATGTTAGTTCCATATTATTCTAGTGTAACAGTTCATATCAGTAAATGATCTCTTTTCATATTCATACCACTCACCCTCAACTCTTTCTTCTCATCATCATAAGATCCACCCAGGAGTCCAATCACCTCTCCCATTGAGACATGAGCATGCTGGCAAAAACAAATGAGACTCAGCAGTGCAAACAGCATGCAGCCTAAGTAGTGAACTGAACTACTTTAAAGAAATTGTTTAACTTTACCAACTTTACACATTTTTCCCCACTTACAGCAACCAGTCAAGTCATGCTTAGAGTCTAAATTTTGCTTGTTAAATGATGGAGTTAAAAGGCTAATGTGGCTAACAAACACGAGAAGTAAACAGTCACCCAAACCTGTAAATACATCCACTAAACATTAATCAAATACGTTACAGGACAATTGCATATCTGTATTATGGCCTCTAACTTCATGTCTACATGTGACCTCAGTTCCAGGAAAACATTTGATTGTCCTCCAAGTGTCGCAACCCACATTTGCTCCTCAGGCATGTGAAAGCCACTAGTATGTAACAACCAGATAGATACGATTCAGGGCCCAGGAGCAGGAGGCTGTGGGGCCTCTCTCTCTCTCTTGAAGGACAGTATAAAAAGGAAGGACTTCAGAAATGAGCTCAGACCATCTTTCTTCTATCTACTATTCTCCGTAACAGTCTAATAACTACTTTACTAATAAAGGAGATTCTTAAAGGACTTCAGTGTGTGATTCAGAGACGGAGTGCCGTAACAATTGTCAAACCACTCCCAGCTCTCCATTAAGGATTTCACAAAAATAATCAAGGCATCACCATTTAGCCACTGTATAGAAATACTCAATTAAAATCAGTTTTTGTTGCAACAACCATTATCGGTCTCTTTCCAAAATCAGTACTTCTTGTGAATAGCAGCCCTGATGTTGTCTGAAATTGCTGCCTGCAGAGTGTTTTTTTTTTTTTTTTACAGTTCACCTTAATTTGAGAAATGTTGATTATGAATTATTTTTGCGCAATTCAGGTGACTTCTTCCAGTGCTTGTTGGCAATGCTACCCTGACAGCTTCAATGTAACACCAACGAAGCAAAGTGTGTGTGGCAGCGTGTTCAAATTTTGGTACGTGCCATCACCACTGTCGTGTTACTGACATGATACTGACCTCAGATACAATCGTCTGTTAAATAATGGAATTCTCAAGACTTAAAGAACATGCAAGTAGTCAGTACACTGTGTACATAGCAGCAGCAGCAGCAGCAGCAGCAGCAGCAGCAGCAGCAGTGTGCGCTGCATACCATCAATTAAATACCAGCCCTTACTTTGCACCATTGGTGACATAAGCATTCAGATGTACTGTATTCACACACACATACACACAGCTTGTCTAAATTTCTGAGAAAAGCACTGACAATGGTGGCACTCTGGAGCACGGGCTACGGGCTACCTGCTATTATGACACATAGTGGCAACCGTTGTCATTGTGCAATTAATGTTTTAGCCTACAAGTGTCATACCAGATCTTCACTGACTGCACACACATTGAAGTTCTTTCCAAAAGCCAGCAGTAAACATACCACATCCATGACAACCAGGGCTTCAGCGCACACAATAACTCGGAATGGTTCCTGAAAACGGAAAAAGTCATCGGAAGTCATGAACTCTTACAAAACATTTCTGACAAAGTGTGACACTGTGTGTGTGTGAGACGTTTACCTGTTTCTCCTCTCCAAAAGCCTTGCATGGAATTAGCTGAAACGGATCAAAAGATCTGTAGAGCAGAGCATAGACAAGAAAAAGGTTGCTACTCAAATCGTATACTACTGAACAATATGCTATACCTTTTTTATAGTAAGAATAACAAAGTGGGTTTGATTGATTTACATAGAAATTAATTTAAACTGAAGTGTTCGTCATCAGGGTTATAGAATATGAACCAAGTATAGGTTAATTGCAAAATGACAAGAACCAGTATTTTAAAATCAACAAATCACATTTCTTATAAATAAGAAAAAATTGCTTTCATTAAGTGATCCACTTAGAAATTCCCTTTATGTATTTTTTTTTTGTAAAAATAAAAAAGAGGTTATTTGTCAGTATGCTAAAAGCAGAAAACTCATTTAGCCTTCTGGTGTATAAACAAAGGGTGTTTTATAACATGTAAAACTAAAAATGTTCTACACGTGAACATGAACATATGAATCTGACCATCAAATTTCCTCCTTTTCAATCTTCACTGCAAATTGAAGTGAAAGTGACCATTCTGTCTTACGTGAACACACCACAGCACACAGTGTGAACAACACAAAATTATTCCTCTGCATTTAACTCATTCACCAAGTGAAGCCACGGCGCCCGGGGAGCAGTGTGTGGGGACAGCACCTTGCTCAGCGTACCTCAGAGGTGCTTAGCAGTCTGGGGAATCAAACCCACAACTTCCTGATTGCAGGACAAATGCCCTAACCACTAGTATTGTAAAGCCATTTTGCAATTTTATTGTAAACCACAATGTACTGTGGGTGTGACTACACAGATTACTGTTGGTGAAATCTGTACCGGCTCATTTTACAATCGGGTAGCCTAGTGGTTAAGGCATCCGCCCTGCGACCAGAAAGTCCGGGTTCGATCCCCAAGACCGCTAGGCACCGCT
>JBBPDB010026765.1:0-12053 GCA_037974465.1 Brachypetersius altus | reverse complement strand
CCCAGGTTTATGATTTACTTGCGCTTTTTGGTCCCTCTGTGATTCCGTATTACTTCAATCACGTCTTCTCCGTCGTGTATTCTATGAAAGACATCATGTACCGAACCGGGAGCCATGTACAGTGACGGTACGCTACGAATACATGTACCGCTACAGTCCTACTTAACAGCTATTTAAATTGGCACACATGGTCATCACATGGTGTTCAGAAGTTGGTTTGCACGGCCACATAAAAATGCCAGGGTAAACATATGCAACTGAAGCACAAATTGCTGAAAGACAGACAGGTGTCAGAACACACTGTGTCTCACAGCCTTCTACATTTACCACTGAATGCACTGGGCACTTGAGCATCAGCGCTGGACCAAAGAGAAACGGATGTAGGTGGCCTGGTAAGGTTTTCTTTTACATCATATATTTGTATGTGTGTGTGTGTGTGTGTGTGTGTGTGTGTGTGACTCACCTGGAAAACAGTGCTGGACTGGCCATCAGGTGGGCTAATGGTGATTTTGGGCCCCCGGGTGGGCCAGTCTCAAAATGCCTGGTAAGATTTTTTGTCCCAGTCCAGCCCTGCTGGAGAGCTGTGCAGACACACTAGATAAATGCATCCTGCCACACAACCAAAATTGTTCAGTGATGGCTTGAGGAACAAAGAATTCAAGAGTTCAACCTCCAAATTCCATGGAGGATTTGTAAAGGATGCCGGAAACCACAGCACACCTTTATTAACACTAGATGGGGGGGGGGGGTACTGTTATGGCTGATTGGTGTTTGTTCTGCAGAGGCAGAGAGTTGAAGGTAGTCAGACAAATAAGAGACAGGCTTTTGTTGCATCTACAGAAATAATAAAAATACAGTTTACCCAGACATACAGCAAGCCATAAAGCACTCCACAAATACAGTTTAGTCCGGGACACAGGATCCACAGAGAGTCTGGCTGGCTAAGCAAGTCTTCTGCTGAAAGAAAAACAGAGCAAAGCAAAGAAGAACTCACAAAAGATAGTGAAGATTACCTTCAGTATCAAATTCAGTCCTGAACAGTAACAGCACTGCACAGATAAGCACTTCCTCTGGGTCTAGCTCAACAGTTAATTATCAAGTCCTTTATGCGCGTGCTGCCCACTGAACATGTGCTGATTTGACAAACAAGAATAGCATAGAGAAAAGAGGAGCATAAAGCAAACAAATGGAGATTTTTAGGCGAGGTGGACAGATGAAACTGCTGTGCATTGTAATAAAAGAAATAGTTCAGTAAACAGTCAGATTGTCCCCTTGCCCCAGTAGTCGATAAGACTAAACATATTTGGTGTTCAAATTTTGCATCTTTACTTTAAAACTGTAGTAACAACAAACTCTATAACCCATTTGTCACTCAAATCCTTTCTGTAAATACATCATTCAAAGGTCTTCAACAAGGTGATACAGATTTAGAACACACTATGACTTACCATGAACAATAAAATCAACAAAAGTTCAATTTTGGATAGACATTTTTGAAAACCCCAGGATAAAACAGTACCCCTGCTCTGGAGGTGCTTTTGAGAAAATGTATTTTAATGCGGATCAGGAGTCGCGGATTCAGTCACACACAGATATTTTTTGAGAACCGAACTCATAGTTTTATGCGGAAATCCTCACAATAACGCGGAAACTGCAAATATCCTCTGCCTTTTTTTGCTTTTTGTGGCAATAACTATAGCACACAGACACTGTCACGGTCTGGCCAGCGGCCACCTTTTAGTTCTGTTCTGTTTGCTTTAGTTTCCCCATGTATGTGTCTTGTGTTCTCAGTTGCTGTTTATGCTTTGTTTACTTCCTGGCCCGGTATTTCCTGTCCGTATGTTCTGTTCCCCCTGTATCACGTGTCCAGTTCCCCATGTGTGTCCTGTTGTGTTAATCAGCCCCCACCTGTGTCGCATGTATATCTGTGTATTTAAACCCCGCGTTTGGTTCTGTCCCCTGTCGGTTCTTCGTCTCTTTGAGCTTATGTTTGCCCTGTCTCACGAGTGTCTGAAACCTGTAGTCTTTATTTTGAGCCCTCGTGCTCTTTGTTTTCATTTATGAATAAAAACCACGTCATCATGGAGTTCTGGTTGCCAGCTCATGATTTCCAAGATAGCTCTCGGTCCCGGGGGCTTAGCCCCCGCCACCGTGATAAGTAGGTAGCCTCAACACACTTTGAGGAGAGCACTAACACAAGTCTGTTGCTAACATAGGCTGGAATCACTAGCATGAACACATCTTATTTTGTTACAATGATTACAATGAATTACAGTTGCTGTATTAGGTAGCATCACTAGCATCGACACACTTAAAGAAGAATGCTAAAACAATTGTGTTCCATCAGCTAAGAGATTCATTCACTGGAACCAAGAACTAGCATTAAACACACTCAATACTGGACAGTGCAGTTCAGGACAGTAACCCAATACTGCTGTGTCAGTTCAGAGACGCCCATGTTGACTAGCTCTGCGCTAGTGATATGGGGAGGAAAGGATGCCCAGAGGAAAGAAAAATTCAAACTAAGATCTCTTCTTTGTTCAGCCTATGTTTTCTAGATATAACTGTACTCAGATTAACATCACCATCAATTCAGCTCATTCTGAATTCAATTAATGATCTTAAAATGCTCATTATTTTCTCTCACTGCTCTGACCTTTATTTGTCTTAAATAATTATATCTTGAGAGAAATCATAAGATCTTAAAACACTAGACTGGCTTATAAATGAGCCTTTACAGTGTGATCATATTCAAGCCTCAACTACCTTTCGAGATCCATAAGGATGCTTAAAAGAAGAAAACTGAGAAGCTGATATGAAAAGCAAAAGATCTTTTGTCCTTTTTTCTCCTAAGGAGGGGAGAAACAAATCAGACTTCAATGATCTCCATTTAAGAAGATGGTTTATTTTCTTTGTGAAGACGCAAAGAAAAGACTGTTGTGAGCAGCAAAATCTTCCTCTGGGTGGCCATCATAACTACCCAGAGGGAGGGAGGGAGGATAATGATGCTCTCTAGGACTCCCAGCCACAGATGGGTGTGTCAGAACCAGGGATTGAATCTCCAGTCTCTTGATGATAGCGCCTATGCTTGAGCTATGACCATTTTTGTGCGGTGACTAATTTAATTAAATGTAATTAATGTAAAAATAAATTCAGTGAATTTTTCACAATGATATTTTTACTGTTTTGTGGCCTGTGATTTTTGAGCGGTGTTCCATCTCCTACAGATTTCTCTGCCAGGGTCATCCAGCAGAGGCTGTAATATCATTACATAAATGCACTTAGCTGATCGCGCCCCTCTCTGATACAATGACTCCATCATATCTGACTGCTGACCATGGCAATTTACAGATTAGTGTTGCTCCTGGTTGCCTTTTACGGCGAGAGAGAAGGCAGATGAGAATGGGTCCAAATATTCTTGGAAAAGCTACTCTTGTGAATAAAAAAAAACAGTGAGGCCCTTTCTGCTCTTTTTGTGCAGTAAAAAACACTGTGACATTTCCAATTTGAAAACACACCATCATTTAAGGAGAGCTGTGTGTTATTACGGAAGGGTGGAGGAGAGATAATGAAGGTTATAATGAAGGAACGAGGCTTTTCTGGAGAAAGAACATCGCAGACATGAAAACCTGTCATTATTTCAGCTGACCAGCTTCCAGACTGCAACTAACTGCCTGGAACCCTTTTTACAGCTCATATGAGAGAGAGAGAGCGAGAGAGGCAGAGAGACAGAGAGAGAGTCTCTCCCAGCACTGCTATATTATAGATTCACAGTCCTAAGGATATGAGAACCAGAACATAATTTGTATTACTTCGCAAAAAAAAGTACTGATTATTAATTCATAACCTCATGGGAATACATCTTTTTCGCTTCATCTGAAATCAGTTTCAACATTGCAGAGCACTATCAGACACAGATGTCTCATGCTTTTCCTCAATAAATCAAAAAATGAAAGTTAATTAGTTGAATAAGAACTGAAAGCCGTCTCTCATATGATAGGCCTGAAAGGTCCTAGAAATAACCTGTACAGCCAAATTCTAACCCACTGGATCCTGATAAAAGATCTGATTCTTAAGGGGATTCTTAAATTTAATTTCCCAGTTATGATGTGTATGTGGTTTTACGTACCACAAACAGACACTTTTCATTCAGCATGATCATCTGTATGTAAATGTGTAAATACATAAATGAATTGTTTTTGTCACATCACAAAAGCAATTAATTCAGCTAATTTTGCAGCTTAATTTCCTCATACAAATTGTGATGACGGAGAAGTAAATGGCATCAAAATAAAAATAAGAACAACTGGTGCTTGAAAAAAAATGTCCCTCTTTTTCTTTGTCTAACATAAACCAGACAGTGGGAGTAAATACAGCCCTATCCTTCACAGCGGACATGCGGCATGACTGACAATCAGCTGAAGCCAAAGCCTCCTGCCTATTAAGAGATCAATAATAAGCATAAACATATTTTATCATTCTTCTACACAGACCCTGCCAACACAGTTGAACTGCAGGAAAAACTGGTAAAAATGAACAGAATAGTCTTAAAGGGGACTTGCACTCATATTTCATGCAGGATTAAGTCATTCGTGGACAAAATGATTCAGTGAGAATGCTTTACAAGGGTGGTGACAGTCTCTAAAAGCCACCACACTGTGCTGTCTGATACTCATAGACATTTTTATGACAGCTTTGGCCAAAATCGCAGGGACCTGTAATGTAAAATAATCCCTGAAGAAGCTTAAGCACTATTTTGATTTTATCGTCTTTACACATATACAATCAGAACATGTAGGTTCACCAGTGCTGTTGGTTTGTAAATAAAATGGTTGTATTTGTGCTGCAGACATGCCTGGTTACATTCACCACCACTGTAAATAAATCTAGGTATGAGTCTAGTTTCTTCTCAACGAACCCTTTTTGACATGAAAGCACTCTGAGCTACTTAATCAAATCTGAGCCTGAGTTTTTGATGTGAAGTACGTAAAATTGTCCTTATAGTCACCCTTATATTACACAAAATGAAAAGAAGCCCTTCAAAAATGGTGAAATTCCCCTTTAAACTTGCCATGAAGGCACCACTCAGTCTGTTATACCAGTGGGGCTACGCTAGCTGCTGGGAGGGGTTTTTAAGTTTAATGGATAGATTAACCTGCCAAACATTAGAATAGAAGTAAGTGTCAACTTTTATCTTACTGTCTGCACATTTAAGATGCATAGAGAAGTGAATATGAGGACTGTCAGAGTCTGGAAAGACGGTTTACAGAAGTTCTCTGGCTGTCAGTGCCAAGTTTTTCTGAAAGAGTTCATTCTTTCATTCATTCACTCTCCCCCTCCTGGTGAAGCTGGGTGTGCTGACATTTACAAAAATATATATTTAAACAAAAAACCAATCTGAATTCAGTGTTTAACAACTCCAGAGTGGTGAAACTCACCTGCCAGGATGGCTTTGCCAGGATGGGTTAACTTGGCTTTTCCAGGCGCTGCTGCAGCCAAGCATCGGTTTTTGAAGAGGGGAGCGATGGGCTCAGACATTTTCCCCCAAACTCTTGTCCGTTGGCCGTGTCAGGCTTCTAAGAAAGGCTTTTCCTGCTTCGTGGAGCAACAATTTGCCAGAGAGAGAGAAAAAGAAAGAGAGAGAGGATCGTCCAGCCCTTAGTGTGACTCGGTAGTTTTCACGTAGCCCTGTTCTCTCTCACTCCACTAAGTCTGAGGCCCCGCCCACCACACGCGCTACCCACGATCGGACTGCGAAGAGGCGAGAGCGGCTCAGCCAATCAGGAGCCAGACAACGTTCCCGGCCACGCCCTTCCTCGCCCCTTCCGTCTCTCCCATCCTAGTCGAAAAACTTGTTTTGAACTGGAACGAAACTAATCAAGACAGAGAAACATCGCCTTTATCACAACTGCGACATTCTTTACATTAAAAACCGAAACCAAACGTTTGTCAGTTATGCATTGCTTTACATTCTCATTTTATACATACATAAAAACATACATACATGCACTGTGTGGTCAGAAATATTGGGACATACCTGTTTCTCAGGGGTTGGGCTAGGCAACTAACTTCCAGTGAAGAGTAATCTTAATTATGGAACTTTGCGGACACTGTTTGTTTGAAGCCTTTTTCTATTCCAGCACCTTTGGGGTCATCTGGAACGGAGATTGCGAGCCAGTCAAAGATGAGTGCTCGACCTCAGAAATGCTCTACAGAATGAATAGGCATAAATTCCCACAGAAACTTCAAAATCTTGTGCAAAGCCTCCCACGAAGAGTGGAAGCTGTTATAGCTGCAAAGGGGACCAACTCCATATTAAAGTCTACATACATATGTATATATACATACAACTGTTATATTTATATAATTAATATTTGTATAGTGTATAGGATTTCATATACTGTACTATATTGTAAATTTTTATTCTGTTGGTTATGCTGCTTCTACTTTTTTCACTTGTTCTGTCCACTTTGTTGCCATTGCAAATTTTCCACCCATGAGACTAAAAAAGGGTTATCTTGTCCTTCACCACCTGGGTTTAAAGTGAAACCCAGGTGGTGGAAAAACTTGTCAATATGAAACATATCTCAAGTCACTCAGATGGCGACCACATCTGGACAGCCAGGTTTGTCTGACAGATTGCCTCTGAACCTATTACCCTCTCATTAGTGATCATGTTATTACCCTTTTCAAAGCGAACTACAAGAGTACACATCTGATTTAACTAATGATCGTCTGGAGCCAGAAAATCCTGAGACAGCTACCATGGAAAAGTATTAAAGGGGAAGTTCCCCATTTTTTACATTTCTGCATAATTGGATGATTAAACAAACAATTCAACAAATTCAGAAGTTTCAGAGGTATGTACCAAGTCATTTCCAGTGGTAGTGAATAGAACCAGACATCTGAAGAGCTGAAGGCTTCTCAAACCTCCCTCACAGGAAGTTATGAAATGGTTAAGAATAAACTGACACACTTGCAAGATATCAAGATGTAAGATATCTTCATTTTTATCATGTTTCATCATCAGGAGCATTACATAAACTCTCAGGATACACAAGTAGGCTTACAGGTGGTTTTGGGTTGTAGATAAAATGGCTGTATTTGTGTCCTAAACCTGGTTCCATTCACCACCACTGTAAAGAAGTTTTTTAAGTTTCTCTACAACGAACCTTTTCACAAATCACCCTGACTGGCTGTTTAATTTGCTTTGTCACCATACTGATTATATTTCACAGGAAAACCAAAAGGGTGTGTGTCTGAGAGAGAAAGACATAGAGATAGGGAAAGAGAGAGAGAGGAGAATGAAATAGAGAGAAAGAGGGAGAGTGAGAGAGAGAGAGACAGACAGACAGAGAGAAAGAAAGAGAGAGATAGAGACAGAGACACAGAGAAACGGAGGGGCCTGAAAGAGACAGAGAGAGAGACAGACAGATAGAGGGGGCAGTAAGAGACGGGGGGTTGGAAAGAGACAGAGAGAGAGACAGACAGAGATAGAGAGACAGAGAGAGAGAGAGAGAGAGAGAAGAGGGGTGCGGAAAGAGACAGGGAGACAGAGAGAGAAACAGACAGACAGAGAGAAAGGCAGAGAGACAGAAGGTGGCAGAAAGAGACAGAGAGAGAGAGAGAGATAGAGAGAAACACAGAGAGAGAGAGACAGGGGGGCGGAAAGAGACAGACAGACAAAGAGACAGACAGACAAAGAGACAGACAGACACAGAGAGAGAGAGAGACAGATAGAAAGATAGACAGAGAGAGATAGAGACACAGAGAGAGAGGCAGACAGATAGAAAGACAGAGAGACAGACAGACAGACAGAGAGAAACAGAGATAGGCAGATGGAGAGAGAGATAGGGAACACAGAGAGAGACAGACAGAGAGAGACAGATGCAAAATGTAAATGAAAATGTGTCTTAGTTTGTCAGTGCAAGAAAGGTTCACAGTAAAATAAAAATAAGTAAATCAAGGTTTAAAAACATAAACAAATGCACGGCTTTGGAGACAGAATTTCAACCCAGAACACAATGTGCTGTAGTTAGTGTGTGTAAACTTTATTTTTTTTAATTATTTCTATAATCTGCGTGTGCTTGGCTCCCTGAGTGAGCAGCCATCACATGCACACAGCCATTTCTCTCCTAACAGGCTCCAGAGACGCTGCCCCACCCGTGTATCTTAGCAACCGCAAACAGCTGCTGTCACACCTCCTGTTTTTGGATTTTATCTTTTCCTAAAAAAAAAAAAACAAACAAAAAAAACCCTTCGACAACATCATTACACAATAGACATTGCTTATGGCTTGCAGTAACACTGAACGTAAATCACTTGAGAGGAGCAGCATCATAAATTATGCATAATTCACTAGTAAGACTAGCACATATATATATATATATATTTGTTTTTTTTTGTATTACTTCTTTGCCAAAACTGGATGTTAAAATCTAAACCTTTAACACATTTGCAAAAGCTCTGAGCTATGTGTCAGATTCTCTGTAATGGACAATGAACATGAAAGGCATCGTGGAACACAGATCAAGAACGACAAGAACGAACAGATTGTCCAATAGTCCCGATGCTTTTCATTTAACAGGTGGGTTGAGCGGCCCTGGCTTCGTACCAGTGGCATTTAGACGCTCTTCAGACATAAAGGCCAGTACCGCTGTGAATGTAAACAAAAATGAATACTGCAGAATAAACGGATAAGAACGGCAGAGAAGAACAAAAAGAGAACCGAGTACCACCTACAGATCACTAGCAATGTCCGTTTGATGACAGCTCGCCTCCTCCGAAAGATTCATTCAGGTAGTCAGTCTGGCTTTTACAGTGCTAAGAATTCTGAGGTGTTGTAGTGTACCTATATCCTCCTTCCATCTTACCATAGATGCTACATCTCTATAAAACTGATAAAAATATAACATTTTACAGGCTGCTAGATATGCCACGTTAGTGAGTGAGTGTGACTAAAGAGCATTCAGCATGGGTTCTGCTTGTTTGTTTGCATTGCATTTTGTTGGTCTCCATCATGCTGGGCTGAGTGAGTGCGAGGCCTGAGCCTCCGTCTCGCAGGCAAACATTTCCGAGGGTTCTTATAGTGGTGAGGGAGGTTAAGGGTCGTGTGCAGGGGGCTAAGGCTGGAGGTTAAAGCCGTAGGCCGGAGGGACGTATCCAGGAGCAGCGTAGCTGTATCCAGGGTATCCAGGCTGGGGTGTTACTGGGGTCTGACCGGGGGTCAACATCAGCTGCTGACCTACACACACACACACACAAATTAATACTTGTGTGTATTAAGAATCAGTGTGTAAGAATCATTAAAATACAATAATCTGTTCCATGGGTTCCTCAAAATCCCAAAAGAAAGACCAAACTGACTAAAATATCATTTTAATCAAGTTTTTTCGAGTTTTTCAAGTTTAGACTAAAAAAACAACTCATGTTCAACCTGCAAAACACGCCATACAATCTATTATCAGTGCTAGAAATCCACCAAGAACAAGAAAAAACATTTAAAATTTCACAATTCACTTTCCTGGTAATTGCAAAAACAAGCTCCAGGATGTTTGGAATTAATCTTGATTTTAGAAAGACATTTTACTGAAGAGCAGCAAAACAAGTTTGTTAAATTTTCAGTAAACAGCTAATTGAGCAGTGTGGTAAGACTGAGATACTAAGTTAGGCTACTCATACCAGGAAACAGTGTAGGGGAGCAGGGCTGAAGATGAAGAGGCGACAGCGCCACCCTGTGCTCTCCTTAACTCTGGGCAGCGCAGTCCTGCTGGTGGCTTCTGGCTGTGCTCTCTGGAGCACTGGGTGCTGCTGCTGAAGTTTAGGTGGGGTCTACTGAGCACAGACACCCCTGATTGCTCTGTATGGGTCACAGGGTGGTGTTGCTGCCACTTCATCTTCATCTGGCGCTGCTACGGTAGTTTTGGTTTGTAGTTTTCAGAAAGTAACTTTGTTTAAAATTATCTCTCTTTTCTATGTCCTTCTTCATCCTATAGTGCCATCAAAATGCCATTCTTCCAACAAAATGGAAAAGTTTATTTGACAACCTGTTGTTTGTATTGTGGTTGTATGTTTTACATTCAAACTACATTTGTTAAAGGCTTTTTCACAGTCACACCCCCCCAGCAGAGGAACCTCAGTGGTTGTGATTAACATAAAGCTTCAAATCAGCTGTAAATAACTGTAATAAATAGATAAGCTTTGTTTAGTCTCTCTGAGCATCGCCCTTTCTACTGCATAACAATAGGCCGTCCAGAGCTTAGAGCAGTTTAGATAATGCTGAAAAGGAAAGTGGTATCAGTTCAGTCAAAGCACAGCGTTACGTACCGTAGCCTACTGAGGTGGCCTCGCTCGTTTCTTCAGTGCCTTTCTTGCTTTCAGCCTCTTCCAGTTTGTCCACCTTAAACACAAAGTGACGTCAACATGCATCAAGACTTCCAACAGGGCAAAGTGTGTCCCGCTGTCAAACTGTGCTTCTGTTCCACACTGAGTATGAAGAGCAGCAGCACTGTGGATGCCACCAGAATACAATCAGACACTTTGTTCAAGGCCCAAATAAGAGGTGGGGGTTAACCTGTGGAGAAAACAGGTCAGGTCTTGTTGGCAGTGGCATCCTGGGCCCAGGAATTCCTGCCCGCTATTACTGCTTCCACAGTGTTTGACATGGGGACACATTTTCCATCAACTCACACCATGTTACACACATCATGCCAAATCTATGAAGTTAATTTTCTGGCAAAAGTTTAAAAATAAAACAGCAAAATCCACAATACATAATAAAAAATTGCATGTCTTTCCCTCTTTTGTCCAATTTTTTGCCTTTCAGGTTGTTTTTTACAGTATGAATGCACCGCACTCAAACCAAAACAAAATACCATTCGAAATAAGTGGGATTGCTCTTATTAGCTTATTTTTCTACTTTTCTTTGCTTATTGACATTGTATTGTGGATTTTATTGCATTTAAGCCTCCTGTCACAAAATTAACTCCATACAAAAAAAACCCAAGTCTCCTGATCTCTAAATCGAGAACACCCATGCCAGTGTGAGTCCTACAGTTTAAGACGAGTCAGAGAAAGTCAGTGCCACCTGCAGGCTGCTCAAGGGTGCTGCAGCACACAAGCTACCGCGCTGTCATTCAAATTAGGACAGAAGACCAAGATCGACAGAGTGATCGCAGCAGGGAACAGTACGCATCGTTTAAATGACAAAGTCACGTTGGGTGATTTGTCGTAGCTACAGTTTCTCTCTCATGGAAACACCTGTAATGCCATTTCAGAGCGGTTGTCATAGTAACGGGCCCAGTCAGCTCTAACGAACCTGCTCTCCTCTATCACTCTTCACTCCTCCAGGGTGAGATACAGAGAAAACAAATGAATGTGAATGGATATTGATTCCAGGCGAAACAGACTGTAGCACCGGCACCCAACGCCCCCACTCAGGTTTTGGCTTTGTTTTATGTGGAATATGGACTTTTTTGGTGGATTAAACTATCAACTATGAAATATAGAGTACAGTCATTAATATTTTTAGTATTGATTGTACAGTGTTAATTGTAATCAGTATGGGTAATTCTATACAAAACTCACCTTTTTCTCAAAAACAGATTTTTATGTTATGATTCTTGGATCATTTTTTCATAATTCTGTCTTCTTAATAAGCCACTGTTTAACACACTTCATATAAAAACTCATTTTTAAGACACAGAGACTTCTGGTTCCACTCAGCACATTTCAAAACCCTTCCTTAAATTCAGTGCAACATTTTGTAAATCGCACACACACACACTGACACACACAGACACAGACACACACACACACACACACACACACACACACACAGAAACAAACAGTGCTCTCCAAGTTGTGTTATAGATGTATTACAGGCAATCAAACAGACTACAGTGAGCCCTGTTAGGGGATGTGGAGTGTGAGTTAATTCACTATCTACATGCTAAAACCAGAGAGAGAGAGAGAGAGAGAGAGAGAGAGAGAGAGAGAGAGAGAGAGAGAGAAAGAGAGAAAGAGAGACAGAGAGAGAGAGAGAGAGAGAGAGA
>JBBPDB010026756.1:0-12053 GCA_037974465.1 Brachypetersius altus | reverse complement strand
AAGGTGTCTGGCACACCAAGGCACCCAGCTTCATGATCTGTTTGCTAAGATGCCAGACACGACAGGTTTAAAAAAAATAAATAAATAAACTACCTCAGCTGAATTAATTCAATAATGAATTAAAAATTAGTTTATTGTGCACTTTCATTTTAAAAGTACTGCTATATGAACAAAAATCTGCTAACATTAGGTTTGCAAACACTAAACAAATAAGGGGCTTTTTAACAGCTGTATTCCCTTTAACAACTACACAGCTGCAGTTCTGTAACAGATATATTATATAGTAGATTAACAGCTAAAACTTAAATTCAAACATTAATGTAATCAAATCCGATATCAGACACCTTCCGAGCAACTGCAAGATAACATTTATAAATCTGTTTTCTCTTTTCTGAACAGGCACCTCCTTTTTTTTATCAGGGAGCAGCAGAAGCAGTTAATATGTTCAGTAGGGAGTGTCCCTGTTAAAGTAAAGTGAAGCAATCGTTTTTAAAAAAACTGCATTAACATGTTATAAAATAATTGTCAGCGTTAATGAAATGATGCATTTACGCAATAATAGCTTGTTAATGTGTCCAACACTAGTATACATATATGTATATAGTACTGAGTTTTATTTCATTTGGACTTTATCTTGTATATTTTATATAGTTCTTGACTTTGTGTGTCTGTGTCACTGTGTAGTCATAGCATGAGCAATTTCTTCCAGGATCAATAAAGTTTTCTGATCCTTTACTAGGCTGTTTCAGCACTGTGGTGAGGCCAGAATCCACAATGGAATTTTTCAGATATGGGATCTTTACACAGATTTGAATATGACTGCTGGACCATGATAGATTACAAACAGGCCTGTGTTTTTGTTGCCAGGGGATACGTGATCTCTGCCCTTCCTCACCTTAAGATGATGGACTTCAGCGCTGTCACCAAACAAGAAAGAGTCCTGGCCTCTATCTGGCACAGAGGAGGGAGGAGCCGCAAGCCCATCAATCATAGCACAGAGAACTGAGATGTCTCCATGGAAACACATGTGAGCACTTCTATAACTGACTGCTGCTTGTCCAGTAAATCTGTGGAGGCAGTGTTTGGATTCAACGGTACTCAATAAACCTTTGTCTGTAAGACCCAAGCAAGATTTTTGAATTAGCTCTGTAATATTATACCAAAGCTGAGAACTGTCCATTACGAATGTCCTTCAACTCTGAACCAGCTTGACTTTAAGCTTAAGTTTGCTGGATAAACAGATAAATCCTGCTTTGTGAAGAACCAACCAGGGGGGTGAATCTTTTGAAAAAGCAGACTAGCTGTTTCCCTTGACCTTTTCAACATACAAGTCCCCTACAGGACCCGAACTCTGGAATGCCTTGTAATATTTGAGCTCATATGTTCATCTAGGATTGCAATGAATTAATCAGCCAATTAATAAATCAATCAATATGAAAAACCACATTACTCACATAAAAAAGAGCATGATATATTGAGTGTAATCACAATGTCTGAATGTGCTGCTCACCCCTAGTGTTAGAAAAAAGCCACTCATTTATAGCTTACAGCAGTTTTGCCCTCCCAACTCATACTGACATTATAATGGGGTGTTTCAGCTTGGACTACTTTTTGAATATTTCTTTCTCAGGGAGAAATAAAGCTTAATATTGTAGAACAGTGCTTGACTGGCCATCGGGCATACCGGCATTTGCCCTCTGAGCCGTGGGTAAATTTGGGCCGACCAGGTCAATTTTGGCCAGCTCGTTAAACACATGCATGGACAGATTGTACAGCATGAAAAATGTTTTTAAGCATCACAAGAATTAGAATCAGAATCAGAGAACTTTACTGATCCTGGAGGAAATTGCTCATGCTGCAAATGCTCAGACACCTAGAGACGCAAAAGATGAAAACATAAGACAAAATATAGTATAAAGTAAAAATAAAAATATCCAGAAAGTACTGAGGAAACACTTTGGCGAAAACCGAAAGCAAAACACAGAAAGAACTTGGTTAAAAGTGACTCTCTGCTTGACTACAACACGGTGGAGTGGGTGATCAGCATTGTCTACGGTGTACTGAAGTCTAGACAGTATTCTTTCAGCCACAGGCTCTAAGTTGTCAAGTTCTTCACCCTCCACTGAGCCCGCTCTCCTGATCACCTTGTTGAGTCTCCTGGTATCTGCCACTTTCATGCTGTCACCCTAGTACACAACAGCACAGGAAATCATGTTGGATGTTACAGACTCATAGAACATCGGCAATATGGTAAGATAAGAGACAAGAGAAGATATTCCTTTATCAGTCACACAAGTGGGAAATTAGCATGAACAAGAAATTAAAAGCAGCATAACCAATAGCATGGGCATCAGAAACATTTTAATGGTGGGGGCGCTCAGGACTCATTGCATTGGGAGGCATTGCACGCAGCTCTTTATGCCCCTGCGGTTGTCTAGGAGGGGAAAAGTGAAAAAGTGAAAGTCTGGTCATACGTGAACACACCACAGCACACAGTGTGAACAGCACGAAATTCTTTCTCTGCATTTAACCCATTCACCAAGTGAAGCAGGGGGCAGTTACGAACACAGCGCCAGGGGAGTAGTGTGTGGGGACAGTACCTTGCTCAGGGTACCTCAGAGGTGCCTAGCAGTCTTGAGAATTGAACCTGGACTTTCTGATCACAGGATGAATGCCTTAACCACTAGGCCACCAGCTGCCATAATGGCACCGCCGCTCATGACCAATAGAATATACAGCAGTACACTATACAAACCATACAAATATATAAATATAGAAGTCTGTGTATTTTTATGAATGAATACTGTGGATATATATACTGGTACACGATGGCGTTTGTGTACGCTCACTTGCTTGCCCCAGATACCTACTTTGATACCACTTGAATGTGGGTTCAAAGAGTTCTTTGATCAGTCCAGTTAATTGTCTATGAGCGCCCAATAGTACTTATATAGTACACAACTAGTGCTTATCACTTTAGACACAGTACAGAAGATAACCACAGTGTAACTCCAAACTTTTTCTTCAAAATTCCCCCATAATTCAGTATATGTGAACAGAGTTATTCCGAGTGGGTTTGTTGCAGAATTGTTCATTGTCAACACTCAGATTCCTTTACAGTGGTGGTGAATGGAACCAGACATTTTCAACACATTTTATTTCCTCCACAAACCCACCAATGAAACTCCTGAGTGTTTACATGGAGTGTGGATGATGGTAAAATAGTGGCAAACTAAATAAGTTTTCTTTGGGGACTGTTTTGCCACACGACACCCTGCATGTACCCCTCCACCAGAAATTGGTTTAGTTTTAGGACCAAAAGCTTCTCAAAACTCTGGAAAACATTACATTCATTTGGCAGACACTTTTATCCAAAGTATTTTTATCCAACTTACAATATTAGGAGACATTCAAGAGGAGAGTGCTAATGCAAGTACTAGGAGAAATGCAACAAGAGGAACAGATGCTCTGTGAACAGACGAGTCTTCAGGAGGTTTTTGAAGCTAGAAAGGAATTGTGCTGCTTTTGTTGGCTTAGACAGCTCATTCTAACCACAAAAGAAAAGAGCAGGAACATAATGGAGAGGAAGACTTGAACGCAGAGGAAGAATTTTATGTTGTTCATGTATGACAAAACAGTCCTTTAACTAATAATCAAGCCCAAGGAGGTGGCAAAGAGTAAGTGAGATGTTTGACCCAACCATGATACCTTGAATGAATGCATAGAGAAGTAAGATTGGAACCAGGAATGGGATGCCCATGTTTGAGAGTATGGATGGATGAAGTTGTGATCAACTGCATGCCAATTTAAAGCTTCAGTCTCTGATAGCAAAGCCATTTCGGTGGAATTGCTTGAAACCAGAATGGTTTGGCTTAAGAAAGAGAGAGGAAATCTGAAACCATTTTGAAGACCGCCGTTTCAGGTATTTTGGATAAGGATGGAAGCAACTAGATCAGAAGATGACTTGAGCAGGGTTTCAGGCCTCAGGCAGAGCATTCATCATAGAACAACTGTCTGTGAGTGAGCTAAGAGAGGCTTTTAGAGGTTCCATTCACCATCACTTTAAACTCAGAATTTCTCCATAACGGAACTCTTTTTACCAAAACCACTATGAACCACATTTTTTGAAACACCTTATTATAGAAACACCTTATTATAGAAAAGAAGTTTTTTTTAAACGGGTTAAAAATGGGTCATAATCTGAGCTAAATGTTGTCTCACAAACTGTCTTGCCTAACAGCTCAATCTCATTGTTTAAATGTTATGAATGCTTTAAAGGCTTTTTTACACTTTTGACCATGTTCAAAAATGGCTAGGAAAAGTTCTGGACCTTTTAAAAAGGTTCCACGCTGATTACACCGAGTATTTTAAGGCTCTCGAAGAGCCCTTTATGCAGTTATGAGTGCAGTTAGAGGTTCTTGGTGCTCGGATAGAGTATATTAAGGCAGTGTTACATCTTTCCTTTAGATCATTTTATATATAATTGCACATCCAATATAAACAAACACATAAACAACAACGTTTGAGCGTCACGCGCCTCCTCGGAAGCGGAAAGTTCTACTGGAGAGGTGTCATGTGACCGTGCTTCCTTCTCAGCCAGCAGCTGAGAGCTGAAGGAGGGGGGAAAATCTCACCTTTTCACCATTTTAGACCCTAAAGTCCTCTTTTACAGCCCAGACGGAGAAGCTGGAGACAGACTGAGCCCATGGGGTGCTGTTACAGCAGCGATACCGAAGCGACCGAGCAGGTTTGACCACATGCTAAAATGCTAAATGGGCTTCTGCTGGTAACTCTCCGTTCCACCTTAAATGGTGCAGCAGTTGCCTTCTGGCAGCTCCGGTGCCAGAATGCAACTGCTGTACCATTTAAGGTGGCCCTAAGAATCACAAGCAGAAGCCCACTTCAACCTTAGCTAAACGCTAACAGCGACCGTAAATGTTCAATAGTAGAAACAAAATCCCGTTTGTCTCCACTTTATGCTGCATTTTGTCCAGTTACACTCCAAAACGAACCGTGTTTCATTTTATTTCTACCTAGCAGCGTTAACAGGCCTAGGCAAAAGAAATACTGCTTAGTTTTACTGTTTACCAACAGTAACACTAAAATGTGCTAATATGTAGAGTTTACATGTAACCCTTGTAATTTTTTTAAACTGCGGTTTAATCTGCATTTACTATTAAAAGAACTCTATTTTCTGCTCTTAGCTGCTATTTAAAATACACTTATTGTCACACTTTTATAGGCATTTAATTTTATAATATCTTTTTCTGCACTTAGCTGCTGTATAGTATGATTTAGTATGCGTATGATCAAAGATACTCTGGTTTTACTCATGTAATAGTATACTCTTTATATTATGTTATTGTACTGTTCACTTTGCTGCTGCAATGCAAATTTCCCACTTGTGGGACTAATAAGGGGTTATCTTATCAATTAATCAGGGTGTGAGGTTTGGGGTTATTTTCTTTACCAATATGGATATCCTGATATTATTTGGCAGATATTATGGCAATGGTTTGTGACCTCACATTGTGGAACTGTGACAACACACACTGAGGAGATTTTGTGTTCATTGTCATAATTTTTGGTCCCGAATATTGTGAGAATGTAGAACTGTGAGACATCATTTTGAAATGTGGCAGTATTGAGTCAAATGTAAACTGAGTGACAAGTAACGGTGCCAGTTACTGAATCAAATATGATTAGAAAGTAATGGTGTCAGTAATCAGGTGGAATCTGTATCAGATCTTACTGTGCAAGTTTTTGTGGCAAATATGAGTATTATTGTGACAGTTATCAAATTGAGTGTAAATCAAATTTAACTGACATGTATTGAATAGAGTGTGAAGCAAATGTGTGCCAGATAATTTTGCCAGTTCTTGAATCTGATGTAAATAGAATTTAATCTCTATAAATCGGCTATAGATAGCATGGGGCACAGCTTCACTTGCCAGAAAGTGGGCCAGGCTTTGTGAGGAGTGGGTCCAGACTTGGTATGAGCAGCAGTGTAGAAAAATGCCTAAAGTAATAGGCTGCTTGCAGCGCTGAAATAACGGCTAAAGTGGAAGGGGAAGTGCAAGAGTGTAAAGTTTTGATTGGTGTGAGGAGGGAGAACCTGTGCATGTGGGAGAAGTTCCTCCTCTGTTACAGTAGAGAAACCAGCTTTATTCTAAAGAAAGCATCTTTAACAACAGGCCTCCATTAAGGCGCTGTTTGATGGAGAAGCAAAGGAAATCACTAAATCACACACCTTCCTCGGGTCATGCAATCTAACAATCAGTGAACCTGAATTTTGTTATACACATATTTGTGCTCCATCTCACATTGTATTTTGAAAAGTGAAGTAGATTTTCGATTATGTTGTTAACTGGACTGCAGAGGGTTCAGGGTTACAGTGTTTTTAGACTTTTCACTTTGCTCTCTGTGTTGCCCTTGGCAGGATCGAGATGAGCATAAGCCGCTAATTCCTCATCCTAACCCGGACAGTAAACCGCCCAATGGAACGGAACGCAGCCCGCCGGGGCTGTCGTCCACACGCACAGATGAACAGGCCTTGCTCACCTCCATACTCAACAAGACCGCAATGTAAACACACACACCTTCACCCATCCTGCAGTGTGTGCACTAGCATTCAAAAGTTTGGGTAGACCTGACTGTGTTTTCAAACTCGATCTCTGTCTCAGGAGCATCATAGATGTATCAGCTGCAGACTCCCAGGGCATGGAGCAGCATGAATACATGGACAAAGCAAGACAATACAGGTGTGTGAAAATGATTTAGTAATTTTGGATGTGTGTTTGTGAATGTTTATGAAAGTGTATGTGTAAGGGCTGCAGTGGTAAATTGTTTATTTATTGCAACAAACTGTAATACACTACAGGAAGCATAGGGGGTGATATGATCTAAGACGTTTTAATGCCCTATAATGCTCTATCACACTCTGTAATGCTTTAGATCACTATATAGTGCTCTAGAGCATTAATTTGATCCACACAACTGTTATGTGTGTTTCAGCACTAAACTGGCCGTGTTGAGCAGTACTCTGTGTCAGAAGAAGCCAGCCCCTCTGCCCTCTCTCACCAGCCAGCCTCATCAAGTGCTCGCCAGCGACCTGGTGCCCTATGCAGATGTCCAGCAGGTACAACACACACAAACACACCTGCAGTAACACTCTCTGTCTAAAAGTATCTGAACAGCTAAGAACTGAGATCAACTGCCATGTACAAAAGGAGTATAAAGGCCCCAAGCGTTGGGCTGTGGAATTCTCTAGAGGGATTGAGCTCCGTTCATGACCTTTGGGATGATCTGGAGGGGATTTTTTTAGTCCAGAACTAATTTTCCAACATCAATGCCTGAATTCACTAATGCTTTTGGGGCTGCAATCAAATCATAACCGCAATGAAATCAGACAGTGTTTGCTGTTTGTGTAACCTCTTCCCCCCCTTAAGACGAACTGCTGGAGGATTAGTTGTGGATCTACAGATGTGTCTAACTAATGTAAAATCTCTCTCTCTCTCTCGTGCGCAGGTATCTAAGATAGCGGCATATGCGTACAGCGCCATCTCCCAAATCAAGGTGGACGCCAAAGAAGAGTTGGTGGTGCAGTTTGCTATTCCTTGAATCATCTTCATCTCAACCCCTCGGCCCCACCGCTTCTCTCTCTGTCTCTCTCTCTCTCTCTCTCTCTCTCTGTCTCTCTCTCTCTCGATCTCTCTCTCGATCTCTCTCGATCTCTCTCTCTCTCTCTTGATATCTCTCTCTCTCTCGACCCCTCACCCTGTGCTTGTTCCTTAACTCAGCCAGCAGGGGAAAAACCCACGTCTCTGCTGTCCCTTGTCCAACCAGATGCACAGTTTCTCCGCGGGACTCCCTGCTTTGTGTGCGCACTCGGACGGTCTGATAGTGAGTTTCCGACCGTTGGGACTTGTGCATGCTAGCAGCTCTTCGGACCTTTCTTCACTTTCTTAGCAGGATCTTAATAAACTCGCAGCGTGCTGTTAGATGTGGAACCCTCTGATGCTGTGGTGTTTCTACGATGGAGCTGCTTCAGAGGTTCTGCAGCCTCTCTGAGCTACTTTGTGTTTGAGCCAGACTGATCAAATCTACACCTAAGTCTTTTCAGTTTCTATTGAATTTCCCAGACTTCGATCACAAATGCAGCCACTGCTGAGGATGGCAAAACCCCCATTCTCCATTTATGCCACCATCAGCAAAATCTGAATGGGGTTTTTATCAGCCTTATAGAAAGATCAACCTCATGGCACTGCTACACATGAGTGGGTGGAACCTGGAATATGTTAGTGGGCAGAGTCTGTAGAGTAGTCTTGAGGTGTGGTTAAAAAAAAAAAAAAAAAAAAAAAAAAAACACACCACCCCCCATCGGGGCGTGTGTGGATCCTCACAACCCAGTTCAGCCGTCCAGCTGTGGAGTCTGGTCTCCATACAGAATGCTTGAAGTTCTCTGATCTGCTGCGTTTCTGTGTGAGCTGAGGAGGTTGAGATGAGTGATGATTTACATGCTCCAGTAATCAGTGATTAAATGTCTTGCAGGTGGATTTCGGGGTAAAATCTGTTTAACATGAACTGGAACACTAAATGGGGGCGGTCGGGTCAGATGGTGTCTTTGATGTTCTCTAAATTTTCTGTTTACATTTACTAAAACAATCACGTTGATAAAGGGAGATGTTTTAAGTTCAGACTTCCCCTTACAAAGTTTGTTAATTCCCACTCGTAGGACCTTTTAATAGTGAGTGGTGGTTCACTGTCTTTAAAACATGAAAAGAGATTTTATTCTGACCTGTTCTATTGGGTCTATTCATCTGACGGGTTTCCCAATATGAAGGATGGTCTGAAATGGTGTGAAACGTTTCAAAATAAAAGTGTAAAAAAATGTTCTTTAGATAAAAGCAGGTCATGCAGGGCCTGTATGTGGATTTTGTAAATTTGTCCAGTCTGGCTTGAAGTCATGCAAAAATGCACCTTTATTAGAATGCTGACTCCTCCCTCTAGCCACTGATCTCATTGCTGTTTTGGTGAAGGCAGGATGTGGTGGGGTGTAGATCATAGATATTCATTAATTGTGTGCGGAAAGTGGAAAAGGAGGAGGGTCAGAGATTCTACTTCTGTTTGCCATGAATATTTGGAGGCTTTTGATCATAAAAGATCTTCCAAAGAAACTTTGCCAATGTTCTTGATGAACATGAAATGCTAAAATGCGTAGCCTCACTTTAGAGTGTAGTGTGTGTGTGTGTGTGTGTGTGTGTGGGGCGGGGTGGTATACTGAGAGGATTTTTGGGAGGGTGAAGGTAAAACTGCAAATTGTTTTTTCTCAATTCTTTTAACACAGATTGTGCGATGAGTGAAACCCAAAGTCTAATAGTAGCGTTTTATTTTTCAACAGTGCAGCATTTTAGAAAGAAAGGCGTTTAACCATTTACAGAAGAATGTCCCCATTCCAAACTTTCATACTCCAGTGTGTGTAAACATTGTGGTTCAGAAGGGATTTGTTGTGAAACATCATTGTAGGGACACGTATTTCTTTACAGTGGTGGTAAATGTAACCGGATGTCTCCAGCAAATTTAGCCATTATGTTTACTGTCGAGCGCCAGTGAAGACATGTCTTCTGAGTGTTTATATGGAAAGCTGGAAAATGGCAAATCTGAACGTAATCAGTTTTTTTGTCACCATTACTGGGTTTCATTTTAGGTACAAAAGCTTCTCAGTACTCTGGTAATGCATTGTCTCAGGCATCCGACAGCATATTCACAATCACATGAACTTTCTGTGAGGGAGCTTTTAGAGGCAGGTGTCTGGTTTCATTCACCTCCACTGTGCACCATGGAGGTTTCACAACAAATGTATCCTGAACTCCTCTGTTCACATCCTAAAAGTTTACATAGTGTGTGTTCTGAGAAAGGGCTGGAGATCCCCTTTGAAGCAAAGACTCATCAGTAGAATTATTCCTGATCTCCTGTTGGACAGGCCTGACTTGGGGCTTGAGTTATCTGGCTAACTGCTAAATAAACTGCTCTGTGAGCGACATGCCCTACAACAGTAGAGTGTCAGCAAGTTATTCCTCTTAAAACGATAACTAAACACGTTTTATACACACGACTATACAGTTCATTAACATGCATATATATTTAATTCTGCATACACACAACAGAAATTCCATGGAGGACGTTCTGTGTGACTGCTGTACTTTCTGCACATGCTCAGAAAGGACCAGCAGTGAAATGTTTGTAATTATTTATTTTCTTCAGTGTATTTATGCGGGCCAATGGCCATCTAGGTGTTGTTTTCCAGCACACCTGCGTCACAGAAGGGATGAAGTACACTGCAAAAGGCTCAGTGCTTTTGTCTTTATTTGATGATGAAGATGATTTTGTATTGCTTTTTGCAGTGCACTGACAGTGTTGTTCCTCTTGTGCGTTCTCTAGACATATCCGACGGCCTGAGTCACAGCGAGTGACTGACTGCGCTTCTCAGTTAATTGAACCCTTCTGTTTTTAACACTTCTGTTTTCCTTCCGAATCAAACGACGCATTAAAAACTCGGGAAACTAGACGCGTCAGCCCTGTTATTTATTCATTTAATTATTGAACTGAATGGTGTGAGGTAGCATAACAGCTGTGGCTTGCCTTTTTTAATATTTGAAAAGGATTTTTTTATGAACATAACCTTATTTTTACCCTTTACTGTATTTCCTTATTCACTTAATGCTAACATATGTAAAGGAGCTCTGCTCTGATTTGCTGTCCTATTTTGGTCCTTGTTCAAAAAGCAGTCCTTTTAATTTCAGCATGAATGAGCAGGGCTTATGGGCAGCACTACTCTAGACTATAAATATGCTTTTTGTGCCATCATAAATGTGATGAGCTCTGATGAAAACTCACATTTCATTACTGTCAATATATAATCTAAATGTAAGTGAATACATAAACTAAAAATAAGAATAAAAATATTTATGATAAAAATTGAATTGTGTTCACTTAAAGGGTTGATAGCTCCAGTTTTAGCACACAAAACAGATGTTCTTACAAAACAAATGGAGAAATTTCTGTGTTAAGACTGAGGTGTTCAGGTTTGTGCAGGCAAAAGTGTGTGTGTGTGTGTGTGAGAGAGCGAGAAGTATGTGTAGATGCTGTTGCTATGTGGATGGAGGATAAGGTTTGTAACTGGATCCTGAGCGGGTGGTCAGCACCTGTTACAGTTGGACCGGAGCTCAGAGTGACACAAAATCAAAACCTGCCGCTTGTCCCTCCTCACACCTCTCCACTGGTGTGTGTGTGTGTGCTTCCTAAAATTAGATCAGGAGGAACTTTTTCAACCCCTTCATACACAGTAAAACATTCCACTAGGCCTTGGAGTAACAGTGTGTTCTGGACTGCACACACCGCAAAGTGACCACTTCATCTGAGCCCCCCACCATATTGATTGGTACACCCACTCACTACTTTCATTAGGGACTTGCTAAATATTTACTTTAATTAATTTCTCTTCTTCAGTGGAGTGTGAGATCAAATGGAGAAGAGCCTGGTGTCAGGGCTGACCACAGTAATGCAGCACTGGTGGTGCTGGCGGGTGTAGATATTTAGCCATATTTACATCATCCATGGAACCATTACAACCCCCACCCCCTTTTCCCCGTCCCGGGACCTGTACCAAGAAGCGCGTTTAACCAAGTGTGACTTAACTCGAGATTGTCCCAGGTGGTGTTAATCAGTACTACGAAGCCGAATTACACAGGTCAACAGGTCAAAATCATCAGAGGGTTCTGTAGTGTTTTTCATGCTGATTTCAAATCTGTGTTTTTCTTGCACGTACAGTTTTTGTAACGAAGCTAATTCTATATTACATGATAGTATATTTAGCATATCATAATCATTGAAGGTAGGTGGAGGTAGCTCAGTGGGTAGGATACCTGCCTCTGGACCAAGAGGTCATGGGTTCGAATCCTACCCTCAGCACCACCACTGAGCAAGACCCTTAACCCTAAGTTGCTCCAGGGAGAGACTGCCCCCTGTAGGTAGGGAATGGAAGTCGCTTTGGA
>JBBPDB010026737.1:0-12054 GCA_037974465.1 Brachypetersius altus | reverse complement strand
CCTTACAGAGCTCTCATGTGCAATATTATGTCCCCTCTACTGACCATGTAATAATTTGTCCTTCATGATAGCTTAAACTTCAAACTGCACTCATGGGAAAGACATGGATTTCCCCGCTGAGCAAACAGTTTTGCACTATTTGTCACTATAGTCCAGACTGATATTATCTAAAATACCTTAAATAGATTCAGGCTGCTGTTATCAGGCTGGGCATTTTCCCGGTGGGCTGACGGGCTATTTGGGCCAACATAGTTGAGTGACTGATTGACTGATTGATTGATTGATTGATTTGACCAACTAATAAGACTCATAGACCACCCCCTTCTCCCCAATTTGCGTTGGTCCCATGAAACACTGCGACCCACTGGTTATTTTCGTTCTGACACAGGGGCGGCCCAATCATATCTTTAAACTCCTCCCCCTTTTGGCCCTGTGCCAGTCTGCAGTGTCAGTGGATGAGAAGGACAGAGGAAACGTAAAGGGGGCTCAGAGAAAAACATAGTTACAGACATTTGCCACTCTTGGTAAATCTGTGCCATACAAGATAGCTGTTGTTGGTTAATAAACTAGCTGTTTGCAAACACACCAATAAAACTATTGTTTTACTGGGTTTATTCACAATTTATTGAATGCTGCTTTTACTGAATGCTACGTTGTTGGTATACAGACTCATGGGAGCGTAAAGACGGCTGGTGGGCTGTTCTACATTTACATTTACATTTACGGCATTTATCAGACGCTTTTATCCAAAGCGACTTCCATTCCCACCCTACAGGGGGCAGTCTCTCCCTGGAGCAACTTGGGGTTAAGGGTCTTGCTCAGGGACCCAGTGGTGGTTTTGCTGAAGGTAATGTTTGACTTGCAACGTTCCATCAGCCTTT
The DNA here is from genome assembly GCA_037974465.1 of Brachypetersius altus. Classification (NCBI taxonomy): domain Eukaryota; kingdom Metazoa; phylum Chordata; class Actinopteri; order Characiformes; family Alestidae; genus Brachypetersius; species Brachypetersius altus. Next base: position 11,173 of record JBBPDB010026737.1, on the reverse strand, counting down.
CATCGCTCCCTGTTCCAGAAATAGCAGAAAGGCAAGGCCAGCCAAGTTTATTTGAACAGCACATTATCTAGCCATTCAATAGGCATAAAATCAGCATAAACGCATACAGAGAAAAGTAAGCAATGAATGTAACCATAAAATGAATATAGAATAAAACACAGGTTTTAGGAAGTTAAGCAGAGGTGTATAAAGCCATATCACAGCTGTTTCAGCAATAAAAGTGGCCATTTGACTGATTTGGTTAAAAACTTTTTTCTCAGTTGACTTGACTGTGAGCAGGGAATTTGAAACAGGCCTGTAATTGTTATGTGTGGGGGAGTCCAGGCTTCTCTTTTTCAGGAAGTATTTTATAACAGCTGATGCTGAAAACATCCCTGAGAGAAGAGAGCTGTTCAGAATTGTGCAGAATTTCATGATACAGCTGAAGATATTTCTTTGTAGTGCAGAGTGTCAATGCAGGAAGTAGATGCGACAACTTTTCTATAATAACTGTGCCATCAATGGCAGTAAAATACAACATGAAGGCCATATTTCGGCTGTATGTTTGACTTGTCACTGCTTGACTGAATGAAGCTGTTGCTTCGTCTGATATTTTTAACTTTTTCATCTATGGGACAAAACGAGCATGGCTGTTGTTAATGATCTATCAATATTGGAAAAACGAGATTGTCTGGCTCTGATTAAATAGTTGTAAATATGAAGAATGTCAGTCAGTCTTAGTTTTTTCTCCATTCATGCTCAGCTTTTCTGCATTGTCTTTTAATTTGTGTTTCTTTTTTATCATAAATCATTTTAGCCTTCACAGATGCTACAGTATCAAAGACCCGAAGAACCTTACAGTTGATTGGGTTCTGATTAAGACCAGTTTCATGCTGTATCGGATCAAACATGCCAACAAAGCGCAGTTTGAAAGTGCGGTCACTGATATCGTCAACATGAATATTTAAAACACCAGTCATAATAAATGTGTTAAAGTCTTTAGAAATGATTGACAGCATTACAGAGAACTCACCAATACAACTTTAGACAGTATTTTGGCAGACGATACATAAAAACTAGCAAAACACTTGGAGAGGTTGTTTTTTTTTTACCACAGTGCAAAGATAATCAAAGTAATTAGCTCATTAAGTGAAATCTGCTTGCACTGACATATGGTTTTAAATATAGCAGCTACACCCCCACCTTTCCTGCCAACTTGATCAACTTTAGTAAAGTTACAATTTAGTTGTGGAGGTTGTTTCAGCGAGAACTGTTGTACCGCAGTCGTTCTCCAGCCATGTTTCTTTATGTAAAACATAAAGGGTCAGTTTCCGAGACAGGGATTAAGCCTAGACCTGGATTAAGTAGTGCAGTGAATGGAGATTTTCCATTGAAAAGTAAGGGGTAGTCCAAGACTAGGCTTAATCTGGGAAAGTCTGGGAAACCGACCCAAAATGTAACTGATGTGTATTAAGATCACCAATAGTTAGCAAGAGATCAAATATCAGAAACTCTTCTACTTAGAAAAGGCTTGAAACTGTCTGGGCTTCACGTGGAATCGACTGTAAGCTGGACTGATTTACCTTGATCTCAGAATCCAGTGAGATGTGAGCATCCTGGTTTGTCAGCTACCAGACACACACAGATAGAATAGGTTCTGAAAGAGCCGGATCCCAGCTTGTGCTGCACATGTTTTTGGACTTGGTAGCATTTTTCCCCCAATGCTGGATGGTACAGAGTGTCAGGAAAGATGAAGGACAGCTTGTGCTCTGAGTAGTCATAGCTGTTGAAGAATAGACCTGTTGATCGCAATGTTTGAGGGGCCAAAGCAGTGTGTGGGGGGTGCTTTTTAGGCAAAACGTGCGGGCTAGCTGAAGTGGACAGTGATAGCTTAGTGCCTGCAAACACCAGTTCCTCCATTTGCTCTGAAAAGGAGAGGTAGTTGAAAACGAGAGAGTGGAGATCAATTGGAGTGTTTGTGGTGATTATGGTGATTCTGATAGCCATGTCAGAAAGAGGATGATATAACTCTTGGCGTTTTTCCACTGGCAGATGGGACCGTACCTTACCATGAACAAATGCTTTCCATTACAAATATAAGGACTCAGACCCGAGCTGTCATGGACAAACGTGGGCCGCAGCCAAGCCTGCTTTCTGATTGGTCGACATGTTGTCACAACACGGAAAGAGGCCACTGTTTTTTTCTGTCCACACAAAAAACAACAAATTCAGGTCAAGTCAAGTAGATTTGAATAATTGAGATACAAACTAAACTGTGAAGAGAGAATTGTGCTATTGCTGCAATCCCAGTACAGGTTTAGGTAGACAGTTTTTTGCGGATTCAGTCTAACGCGTATTTTTCTGAGAACCGAACTGTATTACCTCCTCCAGTCCAGCGGTTGTCAACCGTCAAAAGTTGTCAACCGCCAAATGAAGAAGAAGAAGAAGAAGAAGAAGCAGCTGCTGCAGCATGTAGCATGACTGCTCCGTGTCTTGTCCTTGTATTTTAGTGTTTAACCCCCCTCCCCCCATTTTCAACAGTTCTCTCTGTTTATTTAATATTAGTAAGCGGTGCTCTGTCTAAACATGTGGGTAGAGAGAGTTATTTCAATGTTTCTTTTGTGTATGACTTTTTGTTTTTGCTGCTAATGCTAACTGCTAATGCAAATGGTTTTTTAAGCAAAAATGTTTTCTGATTCTGATTATTTATTTATTTACCTTTACATTTTCTTTAAGGGTAATGCAATAAACTGAGTTTAACACAAAATTAAAGTGTTCTAGGAGCAGATTTGGGGGCGTATTTAGGGCTTGCACTACAAATAAGCATTTTTAGGCTTTTATTTTACCAGAATACAACACAGTTGTTCACGATACGTGAGTGCTCTTGGAACTAACCCCCTCGGAAAGCAGGGGATTACTGTAGTACAGTTCCCGTATGTGTATGGAAAAGTGCCTTCTCATCCAAAGTCTGATATTCAATCTCTGTTTTGCCCTCCTTGTCTGGAGATGTACCTGTTCTGTCGTATCTTCTTATGTCTCAAGTGCAATGTCTGATGTTCCACCAGTGTGGCTGAAACAGGCTGTGGGTGCACTTGTATTACTGGATGGCTGAGGGCATTAAGGGGATTGTCTTTTTTGATATTTTTTTGTCCCATCCTGTTGAAGTTGACACCATCTGGTCTAAAAAGTTTAGTGTGGCCCCAAAACAGATTGAAACTGTCACCATAATTGAGTCCTTTCAAGTTGCAGGTTCGACTGAGCCACAAATGGAGGCTGAGCATTGAGAAAAACCTGTTACTTCCTTGGGCAGGAAATGGCCGGCTGTAACTGACATCTTCTCCGATGTATTAAAGTTCTTCAGAATTTCTGATTGCTGACTGCAAATGTCCCCTTTTCCTAAAGGCAACATGATCGTTGAGTGTTTAATGGTTTAAAGGTTAATGTTAATGTTATTCATTGAGATTCGTTTGGCCCCCTTATCAAACTGACCTGGTTTGATCCTGCTGGAGAGTTCCAGTGTTTGCCACATACAAGTTGTGTTGTTTCAATAGTTCACTATTAATAATAATAATAATAATAATAATAATAATAATAAAACATTTATTTATTAGTGCATTTCACAACTCTTACAGAATTTATCCAGAAATAAAAATGAAAGAATAGATCAATTAAACATAGAAGAGTTTATAATCCTTGTGTTCTCCTCGGATGTTCAGAGAGGGTGTTCCACGTTGGGGACCTTAAGCGCAGTTAGTTTAAGCCGCTCTCCATGGTTATGGCGGGCCAGCTGACTATCTTTAGGCATGATGATTATGACACTCTTGACCTGGTTGGCACACAGGTCCGTGTCCCTGAACAGACCCACCAAGTCTCGCCTCGCTGGCTTCCTGCAGGGCCGTGGCGGCGGAGCTCTGGAAGCAGAGGTAGGTCTTGAAATCCTGAGCGATCTCACACACCAAGCGCTGGAAGGGCAGCTTGCGGATCAGCAGCTCCGTGGTTATTTGGTAACAGTGAGGTTTCTTCACGCCGCCGGTGGCTGGAGTGCTCTTGCGAGTGGCCTTCATGGTCATCGGCTTCCTGAGCGCCTTACCAGCGGTGGATTTGGAGGCAGTCTGCTTTATTATTGCCATACCAGCGAAGTGCCACAAGAAAAATAGCAAAAAATAATAGTAAAATATATAGATTATACAATCCTATGCATTGATCTGATGAATATTTACATTAAATTATAAAACTATAAAAACATTCAAAACATGCCAGATGGAGCGGTGTCAGGCTCGCCTGCGTTCCCGTAACCTAGCAACCAACTTAAGATTATGTCCAGAGGTTTGAACTGTTATCACATGACTGGAGACACTCCATTAGGTTTAGGGTTAAAGTGTAAAGGTTATGGTTAGGCAGAGAGGTTTAGGCTCGGGGTCAGGTTTAGAGAGGTGGGGTTATGCTCAGGTTTAGTTGATTAGGGTTTTGTTTGTGTCAGGGTTAGTTTTAGAGTGTTGGGATTAGGTTTAGGGCATTATGGTGAGGATTAGGTTTGGAATATTAGGGTCAGGATTAGGTTTACAGTGTTAGGTTTAGACTGTTAGGGTTATTTTAGAAGTATTAGTGTTACTAAGGTTAAGGTTAACCCCAATATTGTATTAAGTTTAGATGCACAATTTCTGTTTGCTCATTGCAAATGTCCTCTTTTCCTACATGCTAAATATTTGCTGAGAGAAGATTCTTGCAAGCTGCTTGTTTAGCTCCAAACCCATCGTGTTGCAGAGGCAGCATATTAGCACAGATTTACTGTCCACATTCCTGAAGGCTGAGTCATCTACAATCAGTGGGCTTGGTGCGGTCTCTGCATCAGCTGCTTGTTAGGCCTTGCATCTTTGCTAGCTTGCTTTTCTAATGGTTTACAGTCGCCATAGCCTACTTTGACACTCTGCCACTGTAGCTCTCAAGCTTCATTAGTGGATCAAATCAGTTTCTCAGAGGCACCGGCTGCAGGGGTACTGTCGCACTGTTACTCACAGATATAGCGGTGCTAGCTATGTGGACCTCTTTAGCATTAGCTTGCTGCACTGGTGATGAAGATGCTGAAGCAGCAACTGTTCCATATGCAAATTCAAATTCATTTTTTCTGCAAGTCTGTGCCACTGGTTAACGCTGATTTGAACTCTCTTCAGTCTCTGGAACTGAGTTTAGCTTCCACCTGGCTTGTTGTTTTCTGTCAGCGGTCTTGCAAAAGGCTCCTGCAGACTCACTCTCAATTTGGTGGGATTTTGGAGGTGTCTTCTCTGACCTTTCTGACTTTTCGCTGTGTGTATGGCAAGAACTGTCTCGAGCACAGTGAGTCTCTGCAGGAGTTTGAGTAGCAGGTGCTAGGCTCAGGGGAATAGAGGGGGGCATCCTCAGGTGCTCGGAATTCACAGTGCTTCAAAATGTGTAAAAAATGTTGTTTTGATAAATAATCTTTCGAAAATCTGGACAATGGCCTTCGTTTAATGTTTACGGTTAAGCAAAAAGGGGTGTGGGTTATATTCCAAGAGCACCCGTGTATAGTGAAAAAACATGTGTTTTGGTAAAAAATGCCAAAAAATGCCTATTTTTATAGTGTAAACCCTAAATATGCATCAAAATCTGCTCCTAGAACACTTTAATTCCATCTTAAACTCAGTTTAATGCATTACCCTTAAAGAAAATGTAAAGGTAAATAAACAATCAGTATCAGAAAACTTAATTGCTTAAAAAACCATTTGCATTAGCGGTTAGCATTAGCAGCGTGTGGGGAGTGAAAACAAAGACTCGTACACAAAAGAAATGTTGAAATAACTCTCTCTACCCACATGTTTAGACAAAGCACAGCTTACTAATACTAAAAAAACTGAGATAACTGTTGAAAAAGTTTGGGGAAAAGTTTAAAACACTAGAATACGAGACACGGAGCAGTCATGCTACATGCTGCACTTTCTTCTTCTTCTTCTTTTCATGGCAGTTGACAACTTTTCAGTGTATTACTGGACTGGTGGCGGTAATACAGTTCAGTTCTCAGACAAATCTGCATTAGACTGAATCCATGAATGCTGATCTGCATAAAACTGAGGGATTACTGTATTAAAAAAGGCAGAAATTGACAGAAAACGCAGCTGTGTAGAGCACGAAAGAACTGAGTATCTTAACTTGGATCCAGTTAGCATTGTTGTTGTTTTTTTGTGTCTTATGAGAGCCACATTATGTCTGTCACATTGTGATATAAGACATGTCTATAATCATTTGTCATGTTGCTTAATGTTTACATCTGAATTGAAGTGTGCTGGTTTAATCTCTTAAGGCAAACTGTAATGTTAAGTTATTCATTGGTTGGGCATTCATTTGGTACCGTCCTGACCCTGGCACCTGGCTTGATCCTGGGGATTCCTGTATCCTAGTAAACTTGAGAGTTCGTGTTTGCCACATCTAGTGTTTTTCGGCAAGACAGCTGAATGTGGTAACAAGTTATGATTTAGTTGCATTTTTAAAAATGAAAAGAGAATGTCGACAACATCCCATTATAAAGCATGTGAAGCAATGTGAGGAGAGATCTTAAAAATCCATGGCTCTCCATCCTGCTCTCTGCAGACTGGAGTTCTCTCTACTCAAACACTCCCAGATTCGATTCATCACATAATTATCAAGCCCTTCATGAGCTCTGCCTGGCGAGGGAGAGCAGAGAAAATGCAAAAATGTTCAGCGAAGTGAAGCCCCAGGACTGGGAGAGAGATGCCTAAACTCCTCTTGCTCTGCTAATAATATCTATCTACACTTCAGTGGTGTGATCAAACAGTATCTATATCTTCTCACAGATCCAAATATCTGTGTCTAGATTTGGAGGCAAACTAAAAATGAGCATTTTTAAAACACAATGTCTGGAGTGCTGTAAGTCTTGTGTTGCTGTGGTTAAAGAGGGATCACAAAATGCAGTTGCCCTTTACTATAATAATCAGTCAAGAAAATTTGTTTAGAGCAAAAATGTATTTCTTGAACAATAATGACTTTAATAATGACTTTAATGTTTCTGAATAACTTTTTGCTATTGGAGTATTTTTACACATCCTCGATTGTGGATCAGCCTTTCAGACTATCCGTGCTGTATGAAGAATTTTTCTGGTGGATCCAGGTGAAGCCTGGTATCTAAATAAGGAGCAGCCTGGGGTTGCGATTTTTTTTCATGCAATATAGAACAAAACGGCTACAGTATGTTTGCAAAAAACGTCACTCACTTCAAAGAAATGAATGCTTTACCAGTCAGGCTTGATCCCATTCGATTAGATGAACGAGGCAGTATTGAAGCAAAGAAAAAATCATCATAGCTGTAGGTTCATGTTCAATGATACAAAGCTGGAAAGACCAAGAAAAACTAAAACTAGTAGAATATGACAAGCAAAAGGGCTGAAAACTCAAAATCAAATGTGTCAGAATGATGTACAGTTAACCCCATGTAGCGACTATATTATCCATGGTGATGAAAAAGGCTGGGCTCGGTCTGGGATTGAACGCGTACTCTTAGTACGGTAGCAAAACTAATTTATTGATACCACCATTGAGACATGAATACAAATTTGTTGTAAATGTAACAAAAAGTTTGTATGATTTGCATCGTGACAGAAACTATTGTCAAAACTGTGAGGCACCGCGCTGCATCTTTTTATCGACCCACTGACTCAGCGCTGCCCCCTATATAACCTTTCTTCTTACGTCATAGGTTGACGTCATCATGGCTAAGGTTAATATAACATAAAACACGAATTAAATGTTCATCAGAACCTTATTATAACTACTAAACTGAACTTACGATTATTAAATACAACATTCTTATTTTGTCAAAAAAAATATATATATAAAAAATATAAAAAATATCAAAATGGCTGTAACATCCCACTTCAGTCTCTTGCGGATTCTTTCTAAGAGCCAAACTTATAATTATTTGCTGAAACCATCCACCCATTTACAGAAACCACAGATATGCAGAGGTAACATTTACATTCTAGTACTAGAATGGCACACATCCACACAAGCTGCAGCCAGCAGACACATCAAGGGTCCAGTGGACTTTGGACCCAGAGCCTGTCGTACAACACCAGTCGCCAAATCAGGAAGGTGCATGTCAGAGTCAGACATTCCAGAAAGCACATTTTACCAACCAGTTAATAAGAAAAAACATGGCTTCAAAAGAGAAGTACATTTAAGCAGTTCTACTCAAACTGACAGTAGAACTCTTCATCTTATGTCAAAGAAGGGAGCATGACTTAGACCCTAAGAACATGAGTGGCAGGGAATTGTGCTGGCAGCACAACAAAAGGTAACATCATCAAAAAGCTCCTTATATGGAAGTTCCCCCAGTTTGTGTTGGTGTCAGACGTCATACTGAGCTTTGTGTTCATGCGTCACGTAGAACCAAAAGGTAGTGTAATTTAAAAAACATGTATAATAAAAATAAAAACACCACCGGGGTTTAAAAATGGCATCACTCACAAATGCCCATAAAAACAAAGAAGTTTCTTTTATTTTAGGTCTTAGAAATGAACAGAAAAAACTAGCGCTGGGCTGTTAACGGCGTTAGCGCGCAATGAAAAAAATATCACCGTTACCTGCCCCCCGCCCCCCAAACAGGGGGAGCTGGGTCAACACTACGCAAGCTATGATGAATTTCACCTTGATATTTCAGTGACTTTCACACACGTTTTAAACTTTTCTCGGTCTGTCTGTCGGGGGTGGGGTGGTGGGGTATTAACGCCAAGATTCCAATGAGATTAACGGCATTAAAAAAAATAATCTATGCCCACCTCTAGAAAAAACACAAGATCTTTGATCCCGGGAGAACTTTCAGGATAGTCTCCGCCCACAAGTGGATGGGGGAAACCCGCAGAGGGAGGGGCACCAGAGAGCGATGGCTCAGCGTTAGTGAATACCTTTGCACCCCGAGCCTCAGTATGGGGTCTGTATGCCCTGTTAGATGTTATTTCTGTAGTAAAGGCTTTTTGTCACAAAGTACAAGTGCTTTTTTGATGTTTACATTCCATCCAGTCTAAAGGCTGAAGCAAGAACAAAGCATGGGCAGCGAATGAGAAGGAAAATGATAGAATTCACCGAAACATCTAATAATTGGCGTAACTTGCTGTGAGACATCAGCAACAAAAGAGTGTTTTATTTCCTTGCGGGCAAAATTGCTGGCGTCCAACCTACAAACATGATCGTTATGACCAAAGGACGCGATGCACAATTGAATCAAGCAATGTGTCTGAACAATGTACCTCTGTGAAAAGACAGATACACAAATGTGTGTGTTAGCAAAAGATTCAGTTTGAAATGGTAACTAGATATTGATAGTTAAAGCAAATAACAGAAACGTGGCTGTATTGGCAATATTGTGTTTTACGCAATCTCTGAAAGAGCTGGATCCTGCCTTTGATCAAAGCTGAAGCCTGAAATAGATCATAGATTCGTGGGATCGGCTTTGTACTCAGAAAAAAACAAGACAAATCATCCATGCTTTTAGTGGTTGGGATGTAGATGTCAGCATTTTGAGTCTGTTCTTGGACACAGCTGTCTCCTCGAAACGATGTCCACCAGCCACTGATGACACTGAAATGCAGACTTTAAAGAAATACGTGGTCCATGTATGACAGGTCTGGTCCTGCTGTAGGAGTTAACAAGACCCAGGCAAACTTGTTGACATATAAGGCTGTTCCACTAACTCAAGATTCCATTCTACAACACGCAAAGCATACTGCCTCCCAGACAGGATGTGCATGGAGTCGGGCAACTGAAAGTAGTCCACAGAACCTGAATCGGAGGGGCTGGGGGGTGGGGGGGTGGACAACGCGTGGCGAGGAGTGGAAGGTTTGCTGGATGACTCTCCAGCTGACGAAATGCAGATGCAAGAGCGAGCGCCACCGAGGATGCAAATGCTATCGGGTTGGACTGAGTCAGAATGAAATTTATAGAAGTATGTGACATTTCTATGTTATGGGTGGTTCCCTGGTGGGTGTGTGTGGCAGGCACACACACTCACACCACTCAAAGTCCACGTACTTTCTGTATTCTTTCCAGAAAGTGAATCAAAACAAACACCTGACACAGTGGTCAGAACTAGTGCTTATTCGAATCAAAAGGTGCTGCAAGAGAACAGTTGACCCACACGGAAAACAGAACACAAATCCCATTAAATCACACCCACATAAACCCAACCACCACTAACACAACACAAGCACTAATCACCGATTAAACACTGCTGTAACTCAATAGCAGCAATCCTTAACACCAAATTAAACACAGCTGAACATCATGCCAAACCCAACTCCTGTGATAACACACTATCAAAATAAAAGTCCTAAGTTAAATCCATGTGGCGGCCTCTGGGGACCGCTCTCTGTCAAATAGTAAGGATCAATAATTACACAAGGTTGTATGATTCTTTGAATAAAACATCAGGAAAAAAGAGGCATAAGATCTTAAACTCTCCAAAAATAATAAAGAAATCAATCATTTAAGCCCAGATATTGTAACAAGAAAAAAAATTATTGAAATATTCAAATGTCAATTTTGGACAGTTTGTACAAACTGGCCCATGATGGATCTCTTATCTGTATAATAAATGCCTGATGTGTACAGCGAGTGGGTTAAATAAACGTGATATGCTCTATAAACAAATAAAACATCATAATTAATAACCTTATTTGTTCTTGAAGCAAATTTTATATCGACTATTTAAGTGAGACAGACCAAACGAGGGGTTACACTGAAGGTAAGATCCAACTAACTGTTTCCCGCAATTGATCTGGGATTATTATGCTAAAACTGATTGCTACAGGTGTATGAGCACCATTGACATAGTGGTCTGATCTGTCTCGTGTTATTTATGTCACTAAATTACAGCACAGATCGACCAAACTCAAGATAGGAAACTGGCTGATTGATGATTATTTGTCTGGAGCCAAAATCTGCTGATTGCAATTGTACACCCTTTTCCCTCGACCTCCTCTCCTTGTAACCTACTGGGATTTAGTGGAGTTCTTTCGGTCATTCAGAAATAGCTCCCCAAAACGCCTCAGTAATTCTCCAGAAATCAATTAAACAATTTAGTTCTGATACAATCTGTGTTCTGAGGGTAAACACCGGTTCTAGACTGTTTTACACCGGTTATATTTACTGAAATCAGAGTTTACTGATA